>PXOD01000213.1:0-140774 GCA_003012165.1 Paramyrothecium roridum
GGGGGGGGGGGGGGGGGGGGGGGGGGGGGGGGGGGGGGGGGGGGGGGGGGGGGTGTGGGGGGGGGGGGGGGGGGGGGGGGGGGGGGGGGGGGGGGGGGGGGGGGGGGGGGGGGGGGGGGGGGGGGGGGGTGGGGGGGGGGGGGTGGGGGGGGGGGCGGGGGGGGGTGGGGGTGGGCCGTCGTCGGCGGCGGCAGATGTGTGTAGGGGGCCGATATTGATCAGCGATGATGAGGCATCACTAGTCCCATGTAGATGAAGCTTGATGAAAATGCATGCAACCCTATGAACTCACAAAATTCGGCTTTTGGCATATAAAGGGGAGTTTCTGTATATTATACCTAGACTGGAACCTACTAGCTATTAATAACATATAGTCCCTAAGATATCCTTTGACCTAGCTTGCAGAGATGAAGTCTCATAGACTAGTAATAGGTTACCTATTGCTTCACTTGGGAATCCCGTTCCCTGCATTAAATAATCAACTGCAAAACTACCTACCCTGTATCTCGGTCCAGACCCGGTCATCATATTTAGGTGCTGTAATTAATTGGCTCTAGAGTTGGGGCAGGATTAGGCACGGTGATTAGAATATTAGTTAAGATAAATGCCGCAATTCCCTTAGCCGGCCGAGGAGCATTAATTAGTCTTCCAGTGGGACTAATACATGGCCAATTCTTCAGTCGGTAGCAAGCAAGAGGTATAAGACTAACCGCCTTCCAAAGATGAGCAACATCGCGTCATGATTCTGGCGGTAGATCAGTTCGATGAAGAAGAGAAAGCAAGTCGGTTGTTCTTACACCCCAAAATAGGCATTCTGAGGACTTCGTGCCGACATAAGGCAATGCCGCTTTTGTTCATGGCAGATTCAGGGCTGCTCAGTCTCTTTCGGGGTTGGCGGATTGGTTGTCTCCTACTGAATTCATTCTGTACAAATTGAACTTAGCTTCTCTAGATTCTAAACGAACCCAAAAGTCTGCTGCCCATTAGATGTGAAGACTTGTTCCAGCACTCCACAGTCTGGTCGACCGCTTGCTTTTTTTTGGTCTGGCTGACCATGTTTTTTTTGGAAGGATTTTGTGTTAATAAATCAGGGACCGAAGGTGGAAAATTATAACGCTCCAAAAAAGCACGTGGACTGGTATTTCACTTGTGAAGGGTGGGTAGAAATGTGTTGCAAATATCTTCAATACCTGATAGATGCCTACTACTCTTCAAGACAAAGGTCCTATGCTAATTGGCGCAACGTATATCCATCAATGAAATGATTATCTCCACGTACCATTCGTACAACTCCTATTTTGTATTCCTACACAATCACAATATTAGCTATATATGAATAAGCAATTTGCTTTATCTGGCTTTCCGTTCGTCACTCTTTCAATAACCGTGGAAAATTCAGACCTTCTTCGGCACCAAGGGCCCGAAACACGGCTGCCATGGCACTCGACAATCCAGCATTCTCCACAAGCGTCAGCCAGTCCGCTAAAGAAACTTGCTTTATGAAGCGGCCCGTTTCTCGGGACAGGTACTCGGTGATGTTTGAGAGGTCAACTTCAACATCGCCGGACTCATGGATGAAGACCACGCGGCCTTCCTCGGTCAATCTCGTCGCCATGTTAGAGGAGCCGTGGCTCATGACCGCGTTCAAAACCCCTTCCACCACTGTACTCGGCTGAACGAGATCAACGAATCCCTTTCGGAGTCCAGAGGCATCCGGAACCGCGCCTACGCGCTTTGCATACAGGAGCATATTTTGAACAACATCATCTGCAGGTCTCTCGCCAGCCTCCTGCATCTGCTCGTCAGGCCGCAAAACACTTGAGGGGCGGTGGATGTACACGGGAAGTGGCTTTTGATGTGTAGTACCGTCCCTCGCTACGGCAGCGGTAGCCATCACCATTTTCTCCAGGTACACCTCGCTGGCCCATTTGGAAGCAACGTAGCCATAACGGCCATCTCGTGGAGGCGGCCTTTCTTTGACTGACATTGGCCTGACGGCGTCCTGATCGGTGTACATCACGACGCCTGTTGTCGAGATGTAGTGCAGTGGCACACGGCGCGTTTCGCACATGACCATCAACTCCCGAGTCGATGCAACGTTGGCCGTGCGCAGCGACGCGTATGTCTTGAGATGAGAGACATCGGCGCCATTATGAATCACGGCATCAGTTGTGTCAAAGATTCGCTTGGCTTCGTCTGGAGAAAGTCCCAGTCGTGGTTTGCGTAGGTCACCCTCAAGGCACTCGAGATATACATCCGGATGCGCTGCACGGTAGCGCGCGAAGAGATCGACGCGTTCTGGGTTACTTAGACCACGATTAGCGATACAGATGACATGCTGGATGTTTTTGTGGCCCATGAGCGCTTCGAGAAGATGTTGGCCAAGAAAACCGGTCGCGCCAGTCAACACAATAGTTCGGGGAGGTGATTGAACTGCGGTCCTTGAGAATGGGGGCAAAATAGATTCATCCAGACCTGGTTGAATCGCTGTCTCGGCTTCCCAGTCAATATGAGTATTTTCTGAGAATTCAAAGTTTGCAGCCGTTTGTTCCTTTCCTTCATGTAGCTCCAGAAGTTGTGCCATGGCGCGTAAAGTATTTGCTTTGAAGAGATCGAGAAGTGAAATATTGAGGCCAAGCTGGTCGCGGATCATGTGTTGCAGCTCAATCAGCTGCATTGAGTTACCACCCATACTGAAGAAATCCAAGTCACTTTCAACTGAGTAGAGCTCCCATAGTTCTCCAGGTATAATGCTTCTCCATAACTCTCGCAGCCGAGTCTCATTGTGGGAAAGCTGGAGTCCATGGACTCTCTCGCCGTTCGTCATTTGAGAAGGGGCTGATAGAGCAGCTACCGCATTTCGGTCCAGTTTGCCAGCTACCGTTCGGGGAAGATCGTTGACGTGGATGATCGCCGAAGGTAGCATATTGCTTGGTAGAGGCAGACTTCGCCTGAGATCTCGGAGAAAAGGAATATTGCCGTCGTACGTGTTCATGGATGACGCAAAGACAACGAAAACGACCATGAATTTGGCACCTCCTGCTGGGCTGGTACGAAGAGTTGCCGCAGCATTGACAAGCTGACCATCGGCAGCCCTAAGAACAGTCTGCTCAATGTCTCGCAAGTCGATTCTGACCCCATTCAGCTTGATCTCGGTATCATCACCAATGCGGCCCTGTATGACAAGACTTCCATCAGGTTTTAGATAACCCAGGTCTCCCGTGCGATACATCATGGCCGGAGGACTGTGTTTGACAGACTCTGATGCCCCGAAGGTGTCGGGAACGAAGGAAGCTTCTGTCCGCTCGTGATCATTGAGATATCCCATAGCTACGCCCATGCCACCAATGACCACTTCTCCTGCCTGACCGACAGGTTGTAAGTTCAAATGCTGGTCCACAATATAAAACCACTCGTTCGCCGAGGCAGGGCCAACAGGAACAATATCCCCATATAATTCGGGTTTCTGGTAATTTAATTCCATTTTGGTCGAACCGCAAGTAGTTTCGGTTGGGCCGTAGACATTGACCAACCTCAGCTTTGAACGGTCTATGTCGCGGAAGAGTTTCAATAGTGGCTCAGTGACAGCCTCGCCGGCAACCAATGCAAGCCGCCAAGCTGGTGCCCTATGTAGGGCTTGCTGATGCTCGTGTCTTAACCAGCTTTTATACTCTGTTGGGGTCGCATAGGTCGTGCTGATTGCCTGATGCTGAATCAAATTCACCAAGGCGCCTGCATCTGGACGCAGAAGGTGCGAGACCATGTGCAACCTCGCACCAATTGTGACGGCTAAGAAGAGCTGCGTCACCGACAGGTCAAAGCTCCAAGCACTCTGCTGCAACACGACGTCTTCAACACCTAGCTGGTATGTGGCCGCACAATGGCTGAACTCATGGCACAGGCTGGCGTGCGATAGTATAACACCTTTTGGAGTTCCTGTGGAGCCACTAGTGTAGAGAATGATGGCCGGCATGGTCGAAGAGGCCTGGATGGATATCTGTTCAGTCGGTTGTATTGTAAGGTCCGTAACATCAATGATAGGGATTCCAGGGACAAGAGAAAGCCCTTCGGTGGCATCAGCAGTATGATCATGAACCAATAATGCCAAAGGCTGACAGTCTTTGACGATGAGGGCCAAACGAGCAACTGGGGTAGCGGCATCTAATGGCACGTACACGGCTCCAACTTTCAAAATTGCAAGAACAGATGCTACCCAATGAGCCGAAGGATGCTGGAAGATGGCGACCTTGGCGCCATGTCCGATCCCATAGCGCATCAACTCCCTTGCAATACAGTTAGTCCGACGCAAAACTTCTTCATACGAGAATGAGTTGTTCTCGTCATCTGTTACGGCAACCCTATCGCTAATGCTCGGCAGGAGTTGTTCGAATCGATGCACAAGCGTCTGCGGCCATGTTGGAGTAAAGTGCGGCCCTAGAGATAAATAAGATTGGCTCAGTTTCATTCCTATTCGACGGCTATAAAATGTCCTTACCTCTTCCAACAGCCACCGCTTTCTGCAAGGCTTCCTCGCGGAACTTGAAAGGCGTCTTTATTACCGCATCAGGTGCTTGAGCGAATTCCTTGATGATATCTTCGTAGCCATGGGCGAGTAAGGTGGCGTCTGCTTTTGAGTAGAGCGATGCCTGCACGTTAAGGATGACACGTGTCTCGCTGGCAGCATTGTTGATGACAGTCAAGGCAATGTCATATGGTAGCTCGGCCTGGTCCTCTCGCAACATCTGCATGTCACAACCGAGAAATGAGCGGCTGCTCTCGACACTGGTCTCGGCATAGTTGAGGAACGCTTGGGCGAGCGGGGTGTGCGTTGCAGTTCGAGCCACGGAGAGCTCGTCCAGGATCAATTCGAAAGGAATCGCGTGTTCAAGCGCTGCATGGCTTTTGTCGCGTGCTTCTACCATTAAGTCGTTAAATGTATAGCTCGACGCCCGTGACTGGGGTCGCAAACGCAATGGCAGCATATTGAGGAAGGGCCCGATGCCACTCCATGCTCGCTCATCCCGCCGGCACCCGTCCGCCATCCCTATGCAGATATCGTCTGTCCCTAACCAGCGGACCAAGAGAGTCTTAAAGGCCGCCAGATGGAAATGGAAAGGCGTGGACCGGAACTTGCGAGCGTCCTGTCGAATTCTTTGAGCAAGTTTGGCGTCGATGCGGAACTCAGGTGTCCATGACTGATACCTCTCAAGTGGACGGCGCTCAGAAATACGGCTGCGATGGAGAGGAAGAAGATCGGGTATGGTCTCAAACTCGTTCTTCCAGAAAGCTATGCTGTCTTCCCATTTTCCTGAAGAGTGGTCAACGTACTGCTGCTCGGAGTAGTCCAGATATTGCAGTGGGCTTTCAATAAGAGGGCATTGGCTGTCGTAGATCAGCTGCAAATCAGACATGAAAATGTCGGTACTGGCTCTGTCGAAAATGATGTGGTGCGTGGATAATGCGAAATAATGGTCACGAGCTGAGTGCGAAAAGAGTATCACTCGAGTATGCCGACCGCTGGCGAGATCAAAGGCATGCTTCCGAAGAGCATCGTATTCTTTGTCCAAATCCTCGCGCGTATGTATTCGCTTGTGTTCTAGCTTGACAGTCGACGTCTCCATAATCGCCTGTACCGGTCGGCCATCGCGTATACGTATGCACGTCCTGAGGGTCTCGTGTCGATGGGCAATGATCTGTACGGCCTTGGCCAGGTCGGCCGTCCGAACATTACCCCTGAGATGCACCATCCCTGTATTGTTTAGAGTTGTCTTGTCATCCAAAAGCTCGTGAGTAAACATGAAGACTGACTGGGTGTATGACAGGCGTCCGAACCTCGTCGGCTGAGTCTCATGCCGCATTTCCTCGTCCGTCTTTTCTTCTGTCTCGCTCTGCCCGGAGACAGATGAGTGCTCTGTGGTATATTCAGGGCTACTAGTAGATTTGCCAGTGTCGGATGATCCAGGGAGAGAAGCAATAGAATTCAACAAACCCGGTGTCTCCTTTGAAGAAGACTGCGGCTGGCCATCAGCCGAGGATGAAAGCTGTGGCGTGAGATCGTCAGGGATACCATCCAAAGCCAACTCGATAAGCTCTTGCAGCGAGGTGCCTTTCATTATCCTCAAAGCTGGGATATTAACTTGATAATTCTTCAAGAACCAAGACCTGATGCGGACCGCGACAAGGGAGTCAAGTCCCAATTCATCGGTACGCACCGCCGTCGTGATGGCGTAGTCATCGCCTAGATGTAGCATGTTTCGCATCTCATCGATGAAAGATTCTGTTTACCTTGTTAGTTCTGCTAACCATAACAGCAACTTAGGCAATGCCATTTCCACGCTCACCTCGGATTATTATCTCCACCTCATCCTTGCTGTTGGCTGCAACCAGTCTGTCCTTGATGGAAGCTCGAGATTGGTTGTTTGCGGACTCTGCAGTGTCTTCGGCATCACGAACAGCTAGGCAGGCGAAATGAGGAAAGTTGTACCACAAGGGACGGTTCGTTGCAGTCGCTGGAAGTGGGATCAGGCCTGTAGTGATTTGCATCCCTTCCGAGCCATATTTGGGATTACTGGCGTTAACAGCTTCGGCAAATATGTGGTGTACGTCGCGCTCCGACATGCCAAGAAGTCCACGTTCCGCCAGTGGGCGCGTGAGAGCATCACCAATCTCTCGCGTGATGTACCCTGTTCCAAGCACGGGGCCCAGATCTATCACGGAGGCGGCGACACCACGTCGTCGGCGCTGCTCTGCGAGACTAGCCATGAAGAAGTTGGCAGCTGCGTAGTTAGCCTGGCCGGCATTACCAGTGACTGCGGCGGCCGAGGAGAAGAATATGAAGAAGTCTAGGGGGTCATCATGGAACAATCTGTCAAGATTGAGACTACCTTCGACCTTGGGACGCAGTACATCAACGAGCTCCTCCATAGTCATGTCTCGGATTAAGACATCTCTTAATACCATGGCACCGTGGGCGATACCGGCGACAGGGGGCATGCATGACCGAATATCGGAAAGCGTTGCGCTGAGGGACTCGTAGTTGGTGACATCGCAGCTCATGATGCGCGTTGTGGCTCCGTTGCGCTCCGCCTTCTCGAGCCATGCGGGGTCTACGTCGGGGCTTCGGCTTGTGATGACAAGATTCTTCGCGCCGTACTCTATCAAGTAATCCGCGAGAGATAAACCCATATCTCGAGAGAGACCAACGAGCCAGTATGTGCGATTTGGCTTCAGATGCGGCCTAACCGGATGCACACTAACGGCGAGGGATGAGTCACTCCAGTCAATTACTGTCAGAAGTTCAAGAGTTCGTCCAATATCATGTAGATTTGCAGCGCGGATCTGTGCAGAGACAACACCGCCATGCTGCCAGCTAGCGATGTCAGCCATTGCAGCATCAGCAGCTTGCTTTAGGAGTGTTTGCGCCCCATCGGCACTGAAGAAGTCTTTGACTCCCCGGTCCGCGAATAATGTGGTCCCTTTGACGATTTGGATAGCCGCCGAAGACAAGGATGAGACGAGAGACGCGTGGCCTGGACTCTCCTCGTTCATAGTAAAGTCGATTAGTTGCGAGATGTTGCCAGGGAGAAGAGCTTTCAACTGCGACTGGCGCATATAAGAGCCAAGATTAATCCATTGCTGTTCCCGTGCAACCTCAAGCGAGCTGGTAGTAAACAGAAACCTGCCCTTCAATTCGTGATTGCTGCTGTCGAGGACCTTTCTCAGGATTGTTGGAGCATTGTGGAGCACGAGCGTGTCCTCTTTAGTCAGGTCGCGAACCAGATATGAAAGGAGAAGGTGCGCGGAGACCATGCGAATGAATAGTGGTTGCAGCTCGGTGTCGATGGCAGCTACAGAGATAAGGCCACTTTGGTCCACCTTGACAAGAGAAGTTGGAGAATCGCTGACGCTGACAAATTGCTGCCCAGTAACGCTGCTGGTTCCTAGGAGGACTACGACGTTCCCATATTGTGTCTTCACCGCATTCAGGCTAGAGTGGCTAACTCGAATCAAGATTTCATCCCCATCTGTATCCATGGGGTCAGCCTCCAAAGGTTTCTTGAGTAGGGCGTATTTGCCGTCCTCAGCGGAGACAACGACAGGTTCTTGTCCTGGCCGGGCATCCATGGAAATAGCTCGGAGGGTTGAGTTGTAGCGCTGATTTGCTTGTTCCATCGGTTTCAATCTAGGGATGAGCTGGCGTCCTTCGGCGTTCAGGACAATTTCTGATTCGATTGACCATAGCAAGTCCTTCTGGGTTGGCTCGTGGATGGACCCAAGGCCTTGGAAGCGCAATAAAGCCCCTGTTAGAGCTCGTGCATCGATTTTCTGTACACCTTCGAAGTCAACGAACTGGTAGCGTAATTCAGGAGTTTCCCAGATAGACGGCCGTACAAAGCCGGCAGGCATGTTGGAGTAGGGGTTGCCGACTAGACGATCCTTGCTAACCCACATGACGGTCTTCTCGGACCCGAAGAGCCTCTTCAGGGCTTCAAGCCTACCGCTATTGATGTCCTTGAAGACGGGCTGATCGAGGTCCTGAAGGACTAGCACTGTGGCATCTTTGTCAATTTTCAGGTAGTCAAGTTCCTCCAGTGACTTCACGCGAGTGATATTGTCGCAGAACATCTGGACTAGTCTGTAGATATCCTCGACTAGGCGGGAGATCTGTAATGTCGCGCCTCCGACCAAAAAGAGGTGCTTTATAGCTGACTGGTCCTGGTGCAAAGAAGGCTGCGCCATGAACGGGTCCCGCAGAAACTCGACTTTTTCGTTGATGGCCTGTGAAACCATGACAGAGTTGCAGAACGGCATGGAACTGTGGAGGGGTGTCATGGTATCCACGCCCGAGAAGCCCGTCTTGCGTAGAAGCGCATCCCAGTGGGACTCATCCACAGCTGGAATCAGTGTACGGCCCTCGTCCATACCAGCCCACCATCCGGGAAGACAACCAAACAGGGCGGTGTGACGGATGAGATCAACATTGGTAATTTCATAGAAGATCAAGTAACCGCCAGGCTTCAGCAATGAACGGACCCGTCGACACGTTTCTTCCAAGTTCTTGGTGGTATGGAGCACCAATGAGCCGATCACGATGTCGTAGCCATGAAGCTCGAAGCCTTGTGCCTTGGTATCCTGCTCCAGGTCTAGGACTCGGAATGGCATGCGATCACGGAACGGAGAGAATTCGTTCTGCGCGTCGTCAAAGAAGCCCGCCGAGACATCTGTGAAGGTGTAGGTGCCAAACTCATGCCCGATTCTCTTCAAAACTTCACGTGTGGCGCCACCCGTGCCAGCGCCGACCTCAAGTATCTCGGCTTGCGGGTAGCGTTGCACAACCTGGTGAACTGTCTCTGCCAGGACTTCGATTTGAGACATGCCTAGAGCTCGGGCGTAGTAATCGGTGAGAAGACCCGTCGTCATCAGATGCTCTAACATGGTTGTTTCGCCACAGATGGCCCGGGGCATCTGCTCACCCACGACACGCATAGCACGAATCTCGGGGCGGTCCGAGAATGGCGCAGTAAGAGCATCGATGTCTTCCTGTGTGTCATTGATCCACTCTTTCTTACCATATCGATGCCGACCCTGGGTGACCAGGCTATGGGTGTGCGAGGCCCAATTCAGGTAGGCAGCAAAGAAGGGGTCAGAACGACCTGGATGGGCTTCTGGAATCTGAGACTCAAGTTGGCGCAGATAAAAGTAATGACCACGTTCGAGAATCGTGGCGAGCTCTATGTCCTGGGAAGAAGCCCTGAAGGGCCCCGGGATATCGGCATTTGGCTCAGCTTCAACCCAATTTATTGAGTAAAACATATTCTTATCGTCTGAGCTGGTGGCCTCGGTGAAGGGAACAACACGCAATCCTTCAACCTGTATGCTGGAGGACCCACCGCTCGTGCAGTGGACTTCTACATCACCACAGAAACCAGACGACCGATCGATTGCGAATGTGTCAGGGATAGTTGCGACAAATGGTACGTGGCTAACGCCAAGCCAGTTGTTTCCGCAGGTAGATGGATCAATCCTGATTCTCTGGATCTGAGTCGGGAGATGCAGAGACCAGAGTTGACCGTCTCGTGGGTAACTGTAAGCCAGGATGATGGAGTGGATAGCTGCGTCCAAAACACCGGGGTGAACAAGGAGAACTCCGTCGTCGCCATATTGAGTAGTTGTTACAGCAAGAGATCCTGACGCCTTTCCAAGTTTCCTCTTCAAATCAGAGAGTGCCTGAAAAGGACCACTGTAGCCGTAGCCCACCTCTTGAAGAGAAGAGTAAAATACCTCAGTGGGCACATCAATCATATGGGCCTCCAAGGCCTCGGTTGCTGGCAGTAGCTGTTGCGAAGCTGCGCCAACGACAACACAGAGTGTGCCACTCGCGACTAGATCTGTGGCCAGCCTATTGGGATTCTGAGACTCGTAGGTGAAGCAAGCTGAAACACAACCTTGATCATCACACTTAATGTTGCTGATAGAGAATTGCACTTCAATACCGGATTCTTCGTTGTTCTTATCGAATACCATGGCCTGGTGGATGGCGAGATTTTCAATCTCAATAAGCTGAATCTGGCCTCCGGCGCAAAGGAATTTTGCCGATTCTATGGCAGTGGCTGCGTATCCAGCAGCAGGGAAGACACTCTGCCCTTGAATCTGATGCTGATGAATCCATGGGAGGTCTTGTGGGCGAAGAATATTCTTCCAAGTCAAGTGTTCCGAAGTGCTGTGTGGCAGCAGGTCACCCAAAAGGGGATGCGTGTGGTCACCTCTCTGTCGAAGATTCCGCGATATACTCGACTCATGCCAATAAGCCTGAGAGTGGTTCCATTGGTATCGGGGCAATTCTGGGAGGAAACGGTAGTGAGCTGCCCCGCCAAGTGTGCGCTCATATTGATCAAAGTCAATGTTTAGGTTATCCAGCTGTACCCAGAGATAGCCAAGTGCGGACGATGTACTCGATATGGCGTCAGTGTTTCGTTGCAACAAGCCGGTATAGGGAAGCTCAATTTTCAAGTCTTGCAAGGTTTCACGCACTGGTCCCTTTAGAGTCGGGTGTGGGCCTACCTCAATGGCTCCATCAAATGGGCCCAGGGATGCTGCTCGTTCGACGGCCTGTTTGAACAAGACAGGCGACAACAGATTGTCAACCCAGTATTGTGAGTCCGTGTGGCCCATGTCCTCTAGCGGTTGGTCTGGGTACACGCTTGATACCCAGGTGCAACCAGTCTCAGGATTCTGTATTGTTTGGATTGAAACCGCCTCCATCGATTCCAGATATGCCTTGGAGCAGGGGACCATGTGATGTGAGTGGTAGGCCTTGTCAACCACTAGCCGCCGGACAAATCTGTTCTCATCTTGGAAGATCTCCATTATTTCTTCAACAGCGTCTTCATCCCCTGACAGCGTGATGCTCGAGGGAGAGTTACAAGCCGCAACTTTGATTCGCCCGGCAAACACTTCGTCATTGCAAAGAAGCTCCGCGTCTTCAAGGCTGGTACCAACAGCGACCATGCAACCCTGAGTGCCGTTGGGACTACTGGCTAAATGTGAATGAAGGCCACGGTAATAGGCAATGCGGATAGCATCGCGTGCCGACAAGTGACCGGCAGCATATGCGCAAGCAATTTCACCAGAGGAATGACCGACAACCACGGAAAAATGGATGCCAGCCAAACCGAGGAGGTCTACCAGGATGACCTGAATCGCAGTGCATAGGGGCTGCGAAATGCTGGCCTTTCCAACACTGCTGGAGGAGCGCTCGGCGAGAAGTTCCTCGCGCAACGTCCAATTCGGCCGGTCCTCTTGCGGAAGCTCAGCCAAGGCCTCGTCCAGATCTGACAGAATCTTGGCGGCGTACGTGGACTTCTCAACCAGCTCAGCGCCCATGCGGGGCCATTGAGCGCCCTGGCCAGTGAAGATACCGAGTAACCGTGTCTCCTGGCTACCAGCGGTGGCGGACTTCGAAGCCAAGTTGATGTTGCCAGTTAATTCGTGCAGGCTAGCGCGCAATGCGTCGATAGATGAGACAGGGAAAGAAACTCGCAGGGGGAGGCGGGAGCGACGAGATCGTAGCATCCATGCCAGATTCGACACATCCGTCTCGGGATTCTGCTCTAAATAACGCACATAAGCAGTTAAGTTGGCCAGCATTGACTGTTTTGACTGAGCAGAAAATACAAAGGGTGTGAAAAGGGCCCTTTCCTGGAGTTCAGTCAAGTCCTTTCCAAAATCCTCAAGAATAACATGAGCATTTGTGCCTCCGAATCCGAAGCTGGTTTTGCTTGCGTTAGTACTGAAGAGAACGTGGACAATAGTTGGATTATCTCGGCCTCACCTATTCACGCTGGCTCGTCGACGCTGGCCGTCTTGAAGCTCAGGCCATGGAGTCAGTTGCTGGGGTATTTGAAGATGTTGATACCACGGGGCAACACGAGGATTTAGACTCGTCAAATGCATGTTTGCCGGCACGTAGCCGTGTTTCAGGGCTTCCACAACTTTGAGGATGCCGGCTATTCCCGCAGTAGATTCTGTATGACCTATTATTGTCTTTATAGAACCAACTAAGAGCTTGTCGTCATCCCCAGTACAGTTAATGCTGCCCTCTTCGCCTTGAGGCAAGTGGCCAAAGAAGGCTGTGTGAATTGCTTCAGCCTCGATCTGGGTTTTTAATCTGAAATCAGCATTCAAAAATCCAGATATATGTGCCATAGAGACAAAAGGGGTGAAAGTAACTAACCGGATCACCCGCTGGAGTTCCAGTGCCGTGGGCCTCGAAGAACTGGCACCGGTCCGCTTTGGAAGCCGGATCGAGACCCGCGCGAGCGTATGTTTCCCTGATCAAGGCAGCCTGCGCTTTGACTGTAGGCATGGTGATGCCTCTACTACGACCGTCCTGGTTCACGCCAGTTTCGCGAATCACTGCGTCAACGTTGTCGCCGTTGGCGATCGCCTCGCTTAGAGTTTTCAGGATAATACATCCGACGCCATCACCGCGGGCATAGCCGTTGGCACCCTGGTCCCACATGCGGGAGCGCCCATCCGGGGATAGCATCTGCAGTTTGCTCTCGTATATGTAAGGCTCGGGTCCGAGTAGCAGATTGGTCCCAGCAGCAACGGCAACATGGACCTCGCCGGACCTCAATGCTTGCACGGCTTGGTGTAAAGCTACCAAACTGGAGGAGCAGGCCGTGTCCAAGGTTAGTGATGGGCCGTGCCAGTCAAAGAAATAGGAAATTCGGTTGGAAACAATTGATCGGGCAATGCCTGGATAGAGAGGTCAGTTTGCGAGCGGTTCGGTTATTGGATGACGATAATGATGCGCTTACCCAACCCATGATATGTCGGTATGCTCTGTAGATCACGGTATTGAAGCGACTCATAGTCTCCGTACATCATACCGACATACACGCCAGTGTCTGAACCCTTGAGACCTTCAATGGTCAGCCCAGCAGCTTCTAGGCCCTCGTACACGGTTTCTAAGAGAATCCGCTGTTGGGGATCCATGGCAGCTGCCTCCGCCGAGTGTAAACCGAAGAACTGGGCGTCAAACTCGGCCACATTCTCGTCCAGAAGGTACGAATGTCGCACGTTGCTATGGCCCGGTGAAGTGTGGTTGGGGTGATAGAATCCACGTGTGTCGAAACGACTAGCCGGTATCTCACTCAACACATCGCGTGGCTCGCGGAGCAAGTCCCAGAGCTTCGATGGTGAACTAGCACCACCTGGGAACCTACACCCACTGCCGATGATAGCGATGGGCTCCCGGTGTTTGGGAAAAGGTATGGGTTCGGCGGCAGGCATTGTGTGTACCAACGTTTCTCTTTGCACAGGCTGGTTGGGAATTTTGTTTCTGTTGTGTGCAATTCAATTGTTGCAAGTTGAAAAGGAGGAGCGCTGTTCTTGCTTCTCCCGTAGCACTTATGACACAGTTCCGACATGCAAGTGTCTTACCAGTAAAGATTTCTCGCAATACCCAGCACTTTGGGACCCTGCGTGAAACTAATGCGGTCGGCAAGGCTCGGTTGGTTGCTTACAGTTGCGTATGCCTGGATGGTAGCCGAATTACCCTCGACCCGGTTCGGTCCCGATCGGAAACATTGTCGGGACAGATCACTAGCAATGCGCAGGAACATTAGATTTGATGGAATACCTCCGAATGCCCACATGCTAACATAGAGGAGCTGCTGGCAGCTTTTCTCAATTGCTGCAGAGAGAATTAATTACATCGTTCATTAACGAGCTCGGAGGCAGCTAATCATGGAACTCCACGGGGCCGTGCCATCTGATGTCCCTCCCCATGTACTAACCTGTTTGCCGACACAAGAGACTAAGACAATTATGAGGGCTTCTATGTCTGCATGCGGATATGAAGCTTCTTTGAGTAGTTACAAATTTAAGGAGGGAGTGCGTGCATTCTCTGGCGAGCTCAAAGTCAGATTCAGATAAATTTGCGCTTAGAAATAAACCATACTACCCAAAAAGGTGTATCGAATTCGCCGTAACTGTCCCGACTCTGATAGTTGTGAGATGGAACAGCAATACAATAAATTACCTGGCCTCTATATTATTTTCTTCTATCAAGGACAATACGCGTTTCTTTGTGCAATTATCCACATCAACTCCTTCCTTGGTCATGGAAGCCTTTCAAGAACCTCTGAGTACTTTCTATGGTTTGTTTCAAGGAGTAGAATGTTTCTTGCGCCTCCTCTATGGCTGCTGCAGTTAGCACCGACTCATCCTGCCGCAGAATGCCCGGGTAGGTATCTCGCGGCCCCCATATGCGATAGCGTGCAGAAACACCCATGAGGCGCTCCACTGCGTGCAACTGATGCTCGATGGCACGCACAAGCATCAGCATCCGGTGGTCGCCTTGCGAGATCTGCGTCGGCGAGGGGGACGGGGACTGTGAGCCCGCCGGGGTACCCTCACGGCTCCTCATGAAACACTTGAGGGTGCGGTCAAAGAGCTGGCCTAGCTGCACATAGATGGAGAGGAGCAGCAGCGTGGTGGACAGGGATGTGGGAGGACAAGGGGCTGATGAGCGCGTAGTATCCGGCCCTTGACGTTCCACCGGAGCAAGCATCTGCAGCACCAGCACGAAACGCATCGTTATAGTGAGCATGTTCTCTAGGGGTGCTAGTCTCATGGAGCCGCTGAAGTCAGAGAGCTCGGATGCAAAGCCCTCCAGCAGCCCTGCGCAATCCGGCGAGGATGTCCAAGCTCGACTCTTCAGATCGGCCAACTGACGCGATATGCTCCCAATGACACCTGCCAATGAGGTCGACGAGTCAAAATCCGTTGAGCTATCGACATTGGCTCTTGAGAATTTGCTCTGATTACGTGACTCTGTCCCGAGGGCTGTTGCATTGGGCGAAGGGTCCATGGTCCGAGTCAGCTCCTCCATGCTGTCCATATCATCGAGATTCCCAAAATCAAGTTCCGGTAATTCTCCGGCCTCCTGCCCAAAATGCAGATGAGTCTGGTCCCGGAAAAGGGTGCCCGAGTCGCTCGGCTCTGCACCCGGGAAGTCGGGGTCGTAGAGTTGCATGTCCTGCAGCCCTAACTTCTCCATGAGCTGCGTGTCGGGCATGAAGGGCTGTTGTTTGTCGGTAGTAGAGTCAGTGATGCCAGAAGCTGAAGACCTGGAAATCGGAGGCGATGGTAGAGAGATGGATGTGTTCTGTCTCTTGTGACTTCTTCGCCATCGACTTTGGTCATTTCGATCTCGATGAGCTAGGCTCTGGCTGCGGTCAAGGCCAGCATCGTTGCCATGTAAGGGTGGTCTTCCTAACGGTCGGCCTCTACCAGTGACACAATACACCCCGAATCGGAGACAGCGATCGCAGGGGCCGTTTTCGCCAGTCTGGCTCCTTGAACAGCGGAGTTTTTGTTCGCGGCATCGATTGCAAGCGGAACGCTTGGCAACCGGGCTGCTGTTCATAGTGGAAGCGATTCACGCAATGCCAACATGACCCGGACGGATGAAACACAAGTTCAACAGACTCTGTAATGTTTCCCTGGTTGACTGTCAGACTCTATGTACTTGCTCATAAGGAGCATCCTCGTCGTGAGCACAATGCCAAAGCCTTGCCTCGGATATATAGGCCCGTTGCGGCCTTCGATCATCTTCATACACCCACTCGTAATGCTGAGGAGCCTCACTCGAGCCGGCAATGTTATAGATCCGCTCACGGCTGCGGGGTGTCGCTGACATGAGCTGCGGGGTGTGTTACACAAAGACGTAGCCTACACGAGGAGTATGGCCCTCCGGTGGAGCAGAGGAATTTCCATGCGGCTCAGACCTAGTGTTGAAGGCTAGTAGCGAAAGGATCTAGAGTTGGCGCCCATCCCCGGGGAGCCGTTGCATTCGGGGAGTCCTTCGGATGGTTAATAATGTATGCTATTGCGGTCATTCGGGCTTCGGCTAGCCCACCGTTTTCGCTCCGTTCCTTCAATGATGCCACAGGCAGGACGCAGGTACTGGATACTAGGAGGCTCATTGACCTCACATCCTTGCCACCCTAAGTAAGTTATAATAGACGAGCATGATCTCTCCTTGGTGGTCTAAGCAGAGCGTCATTGCAATCACTGGAGGAAAATGGCAATCCAGCAGTCGATGGAATGCCTGATTCAGTCGCCTGATGGCGGCAAGGCATCACCTATTGTGTCTCGGTCCCACCCTATCCCTAAAGTCGAGCATCCTTACGATGTGCTGATCAAAGTTACGGCCGTGGCGTTGAACCCGACAGATTTCAAGTCGCCCGAGTCCAACCCTACGCCTGGCGCCATCATTGGCTGTGACTTCGCGGGTACAGCCATTTCGATCGGCTCCGAAGTTCATGGCATCTCAACCGGACAGCGGCTGAGCGGTTTCGTGCATGGTTCCAACCCGGGCAATCTCAACACTGGTGCATTCGCGGAGTATCTCGTGGCCGATGCTCGCCTCCTCATTCGAATCCCTGAGTCATGGAGTGACCTCGAAGCCGCGGCCCTTGGCGGTGTGGGCTGGGGCACGGTCGCGTTGGCCATGGAATCTTCGCTGCTGCTGCCCGGGCTACCGTCGAGGCCACATCCCCCGCGCGGTGATGGCACGCGACACCAGGTTTTGGTATACGGCGGTGCTACAGCTACAGGTACTATGGCGTGTCAACTGCTGACGAGGTATGTGAAGAACCCATGCAGTCTCCCTTCTTTTGTTGGTGGAGACATTCTATTTCGGGCAAGATATGTTGCTCACTGCATCTAAAGTGCTGGTTACGACCCCATTGCCGTTGCTTCACCTGCCTCATCAGTCCTGGCCAAGAGCTATGGCGCATCGAGCACATTTTCATACGCGTCCCCTACATGCGGCGAGGCCGTGAGGGAACATACAAATGGAACGCTACGCCATGCGCTGGACTGCATCACCTCGCCAGAGTCAGTGAACTGCTGTTACACAGCGCTTGCGCGGGCGGGTGCGCGATATTCCAGCCTGGACTACGCCCCAGAGGAGTGGAGGACTCGTAGAGCCGTCAAGGTTGACCAGCCAATGACTTATGCACTTTACGGCCGTGAAGTCCAGCTGAAAGGAAACTACCACCGCGATGCGGATCCAGCCAAGTTGGAGCTGGGAGCCCGGTGGCGCTTGGAGGTGCAGGGACTCGTCGACCAGGGCCGGCTCAAGTGCCACCCGGTGCGTGAGCTCCCTGGGAGGTGGCAGGGTATCATCAAGGGTTTAGCCATGCTTAAGGCTGAGCAGGTTCGGGGACAGAAGTTGGTGGTTCGCTTGTAACTGATTTGCAGAAAGCCACGTATAGCCATCTTCTCACGGAGACGTGCTGGCTGGCTCCGTGCGTGTCAGCTAGCCTTGCGAGGAATCCAGGTGGAGATTGTGTTCGTTTAATAAGTCTGATTTGAGCAAATTCTAGGCGTAAGGGCCTCCTATCTGCAGGTGCATGTACTGCATGTTCCAGTTCCAAGGAGTCGACAACTAGACATGCCGAGCTGACTGGTCATACGCAGAGAGATTTAGAAAACTCAACAGCATGCGGCGTGTAGCGTGCGTGAACTTGACGGGGGCGAGGGGGCCACGTGGACTCGCAGCCCGGAAGATTGGGTGGGATGTGGACAAAAAGAACTACCATAGTAACACTTAGGGCGGAGCGGACCGCTAGTTAACGTTAGTGCCCGCCCCGCCACCCAGCCCGTTGGGGTGGACATGTCATACCAGCTTGTTAGTGGCATCGGCCAGAGGATAGACCTACAACGCCCGTAGAGCTCACTCTTCTTCCGTTCTTCAGATCAGGATTCACGATAGAAACCCTTTTCACTGCAATGTGTTCGATCTCAAATCTGTGGTGGGTTTCAAAGAAATTTAACTACAATACTACTCTGAGCATTTCCATTCATCGCCACACTTCATCCGTTTACCAATTTCCTCGCAGCTGCTGACTTCGTCACCCCCAGTAAGAGGATCTTGGTTCTATCCCCTAGAAGCAGGTTTTGGGCAATAGCTTCGTAAACCACTATGAGAAGGGAACGGAGCCTTGGAGAGCTTATGGAAAAACTGCAAAGATTGCATCCCACGTTGGGTGCCCCCCAAACAGACGTTGGTGTTGGTAGGTCATGCAGCGTGCATGGCGCCCGATATAGCCTGAATGGGAGGCTTCCTCGCGAATCTACTTGTAGCATGCTATGCCCCTACATGCATACAAGCCTTTGGAACCGACAAGTAGATCATGCGGGTTTGGTCTACGACGCATTTGCCTCCGCGACGCGGCTTCAAGCCATCCGCAATATGCACCATTCCTGGAACCAATTGTCGGGTTTGACTGCATGCATCCCATGAGACCTCCCCACCCCGGCGGGAGGGCCCAAGAGTTACCATCCAGGCCCGCAAAACTCGATGTAGAAATAACTCTCCGAGCCGCTGCATGCCACCGGCTTACACTTGGCTGTCTGTCAACCGCCCCAAATACGACAAAGCCCCATTGCGAGTTCAATGAGGCGGGGAGACCCAATTTGCCCCTTATATGAGGCATAGGTCAAATGAGGCTCGTCTGACGTGTGTTACAGTGGTTCGCTCTCCATAGATATGTCTCGATACATGCCGTGCCGTAACATAAGCCGCCACTTCCCCTTGGCCATCTCCTTTGGGCATTGATGGCTGCTTGATCAGGTCTACCGTGGCCATAAGCAAGAAATACGACGCAAACGGTCGAGGTACCGCCCATCGAAGGCACCAGCCAGCAGCGTTCAAGTCGATGGCTCACATTTACGTGCGAGATTATGAGAATGATTCCCAAGTTTTTACGCGCGTATATTGTAACTTATTGTGTCTAGTAATTGTACACCTATCACAGATCAATGCAACAACCAGCATGTTGGGGAGAGTAATACGTCCGTGGAGGCAGCTGTTTCATTGAGCTCTAATTAAAACACTCACCGGAAAAAAACACAGACAGTCCCTTACTCCTTGCACTTGCAGGGCTCGGCAGAAAGTCCCGCAAATTAGGCACTACAGTAACACGACGGTGCCTCAATCGTGCGCTTGCATCGAAAGCCGTGGGGGGGACGGCACGTTCCATGCTAGCAGAGTCACACGTAGCAACCACACACATCTCTATCAGTCTTGGTAGCCTGCAACTGCAAAAACATGTCTTAAACAGTGCGCGTCAACTTATTGGCACACTATTTTAACGGTCGTTTTGATTTGAGGGCCATAGCCGCATGCAATCTTGAAAGTTGACGCCTTGAATTGAGCCGAAGCCTCAGCCAAGTCCCGGCATCAGGCTCCTTTGGTGTTCTTTTCGTTGTGAGCAAGCGTCCAATAAGCCACTTGCCGTGATAGCTCTTCCGCGGTCTGCTGTATGACTAGTCGCTCTCAGCATTCAATCCTCTTCAGACGCACAAAGCATTTTCTCGGCTTGTGCACTACCGCCAGCTGTCCCGAATAGCTCGAAAGCTCATCAGGGCACTTCATCAGCTCGAAATTCCACACCACCATAGTCAGCAATATGCGGAACTCCACATATGCCAGCCGGCGTCCGAAGCAAGCCCGTCCGCCCAGTCCAAAGGGCATGGAGGGTCCGGCTTGGCTGTTAAATTGCAAATCTTCTCCACTCACTGACCTGGTTAGCCACCGCTCAGGTTTGAACTGTGCAACGTCCGTAGAATCCCATGGAGGAATTGCCTTGGCATCGCTTTGCATTTCCTCCGGTACGTGACTGTACTTCTGTCTGTTGATATCAAGCTCTGGGAGACGTGTTCCGGGCCCATTATGCAAGAAGAACACGATAGTGCCCTTTGGAATGGGATGACCCAAGAGTGTTGTGTCCTCGGTAGTCTCACGGTCGCCGATGGGAACAGTGTTTCCACAACGAAGGACCTCCTCCATGGTGGCATCAAGGTACGGCACCGATGTCTGCAAAATCTCTTCCGAAGACGGCAGGCGTTTCTCTGAGATGGCTGTGCCATGTGCTGTCTGCAATGCCGCCCGAAGGTGGTCTTGAACGGCCGGGTGGTCTGCGAGGAACTTGACGGCCCAGCACAGTGTGGTACTCATGGTGTCATGGCCCCCAACGATGAAGCCGAAGATCTCGTCCATGACCATGTCCGAGAAGAAGCTAGGCTGTCTGTTATCACGCTGCGCATGGCGCCGTTCCCTATCCACAATGGTTTCCACGGCGCAGCGCATCCATGATGGGCTTGGATCGTTGCTGTTGGAAGCCGCGGCGTCGGCTTGTTGATTCTTTTGAGCATCGACAGCCTTCAAAATCTCAGCCCGGATGCACCGATCCTTGGCCTGAATTCGGCGTCGAAATCCTGCCGTCTTTTTCACGAACCACCACTTTAAAGGCGGGGACGGAGCGGCCTTCACATCTTCCATGATCTCAGAAAGTTGGAGCATAGCCTCAAGCGCCTCATCAATTTGAGCCAAAGGGAAGTCAACCGGGATGTCTACTGAATCCAAGGGTCTGGAACTGCCCAGTGAACGCTTTGATTGCTCAATAGTTGTTGTCTTCAGGTGCTGTATCTGCGGCTTCGTAGCGCTGTGGGGAAACTGATGACCAAAAGTGAAGCCAAGCACGGCGTCAAAGGTGGCATGAAACAGGTCGTCAGTGGCCGAGAACGGGCGCCCGTCGGCCAGGCGTGCCTTTATGTTCCAGAGCTCGATCAAGTTTAAGCTGTCAGCATAGATGGTCGGGGCGGCCATTTTGTGAAGGAATGCAGGCGACATGGTGTCTTGCACAAGCCGGCGGTGCAGCTTCCATTCTGGACTTGTCCGTAGCGTGAACTGTTGGCGGCGAAGGAGGCCCTCAAAGAGCTCCATAATGAGACTGGATCGATCGAACGCACGTGAGCGGTGTAGCATAATATCACGCGCCGCACGCCAGTCGCTGACCAGAATGTAGGGCCGGCCAAACGGCTGCACGAAGATTTGGCTGATAGGCGATCCCGTCTTCAGGTTTTGCTTCAGCAGCCACTGCACCATGTCTCCGGTCTGGCCCAGCTCCCGCATCAGGTCCGGTATATCGCCAAGCAGGTTGCCTGTGGCCTCGGCGTTGTAGGGAATGCCAGGTAATGGCCTAGGCAGCGCCCAACGGTAGCCGGCATACAAGAAAACAAGGCTTGCAGCCACGGCAGCGAGTATGAGGGAGGACATTTCGACAGCCCAAGAGTAGCACTTTCCTCGCACCAGTGAATGAGCATGAACAATAAGGCAGTTCGATGACTACTAGTTGTGATGATTGCGCGATACACCGGCGGGTCAGATATAAATCCTTCTGAGCTTTATCAGCACAGCTTCCAGGCCTATACTTGGAGGAACCAAGAACACAGCAGTGTAGTACTCTTTTGTGACACATTAGATCCTTGGCCATCCTGATATCTAATCTTGATATGTACCCACACGGGAGTTGCAAACGAGTATTGCTGGGATGTTGAATCCACTCTGGCTCTTTTTGGTAATGCTTTGTCGAAATAACGTCCGGCCGAAAGCCCAAATCGGAAGTCTTTTCGGGGCTTACCGCGGAGGCTTGCGCGGAGGAAGTATCCGATTCCTTCATGCCCCGTACTCGGTCCACAGTAGCGATTCTGGACACGCTGGCTGTGACAACCCAAGATCCGGAGATCCCTCTATAAAAAATTCCATCCAATACATCATGTGTCCTCTTTTCCAAAAGATAGCTGGCTATGCCTTCTTTTTGAGGATGTGAGGTTTGGTTCGGCCAATCCTCGCAGTATTCTTGCGGAGAGAGCCCATCTGACGCACACTTCAATATGATATCAGGGGTCAACGTAGACTACTTGTTTCAACAATGGCGGAGGTATGGGACGTTAATGGATAGTTGTAATATGCGCGATGACGGATATGTAGATTCACGGCGGCAAGGAATGGTCCGGCAAAGCAGAGACATTACACAGGGCCCCCGTTTGTCTCAAAATCTTCAAATTCGGTGTCGTGAACACCATTTGCGTAGATCACGTCTGGAGCAGTTATAATGAGCTACAGTACCTTAGCAAGCAACTACATGCTCTCAATTCTAATCGCATATGAGTTCGAAAAGCCTGTGGATCTTCTTCTGCCTGGAAAACAACGACTCCCCTATCATCGCTACTATGTCGTTGCCTGAACAACCCCTAACATTTTTACTCGGTCTTCGCGTGATAAAAGTCCGAAGACATGCGCTCAAGTGTCTTTTCTTCGCGGGGCTTTGCGTACATGGTTTCCACATAAGCCAGCCACGTCTGATAGTCCTCGCTCGCCTCTTGGGCCTGTTGTAATGCATAGTCGTTAGTCAACCGAGTAGCCAACAACCCACTGACTTCTGGGAAAGGTGAGCCATTGATGACAGGGACAGGTAAGCCTTTACCGCAGTAAGCCATTCAGCAGTTCCATCCCTGTTGCCATGATTAGACGTGATTGTTTTCTCTCGTTTGTAATCGTCAAGAAAGCACAAGTTGGGCATGCAAAGGGGTAAACGTACCAGTCCTCCACCCAAGAGAAAGTACCAGGGCTCTCGGTCGACCGGTAGACCTCGAAGAGTTTGCATTCTGGATTAAGGATGACTTGGCTGAACAGGCCCTTGAAAGCCTCGAGGAACTTCGTCTCGTTCTCTGGGGTAATGTAAACAGTTACATGGCGACTCACGCCTGGGGTTGTTGATGCGGATGCCATTGCTGAGGAACTGACGGCTAGCCTAGCGCTGGATATTGGACAGAATCTTACGGTAGTTACAAGATTGAAGAATCGATTTTGAGCGTTGTTCGAGCTGTTGGCTTTTTTCTTTCACGGGGGAACAAGTCATTAACTTCAACACGTATTTCATCCGAATTATTCTACGCCAACCAAGCCAATTTCTTACGTATCCGATGTGTTGCTTCGGTGGTGATGCATTTCGCCCGAAGGTCCTTGTAGCCGGACCCGAAAGCCTTCCGAATCGGAGACTTAATCAGCAGGGGGGACAGATGGCGCATTCGATGCAAGTTCAGTGTAGTCGGGCCAGTAACAGCGAATCGAGAGAAATATTATGAAGAAATCTAGGCTTGGGTTTCTGGTGCAATTGGTGTTATCGTACTGAGTATTGCATTCACCAAAAAAGGGAGCTAGGCGGGATGATCGCGCAAAGAATCACGCCGCCTCCCTATCACTGGAGGCCCTGATCACACTGGACTATTGTTCTTGCATGTTGGTTTGTTAAGTATCCCAATCTTATTGTGCGAGCCGCATTTTCACAACCAATAGCACGAGTGACTTGACGGTTTAAGTTAAGGATAGAATTCTAAATGATTCTTTTATTTCTTATCAAATCGGGCAGCCTTTAACATGTGGCTTGGCATAGTTGTTTTCTTTGTTTTATTTCATTAGGCGTAATACAGTCTGTTAGTCTACCAGGCTGACAAGAAAGCTGCCATGTGCACTACATCGTGACCCGCCTCGTCCATTAAGTAGTGATGATGAATGCTGTGGGCCAAATGGTGATTTCTTTTGCTTTATTTATTTATTTAATTTCCTTTTTCACCGAGTTGAGTTGAGTAACTTGTAAAGGGCAGCTGCCAAGCGATTTGTTTTCTTCAATTTGAACAAAATGAGAAGAATAAGCAAATATTCACTGTCCCCTCTGCGAGCTAATACATAAGCCTTCCAACTTGCCAGAGTCCCTCCAAGCCTTGAGCACATCCATGTAGTCGATCAATCCTCCAGGCCAAGCTGCCATCGCCACAGCCTTGATCTGATCCTCCATCGGCAACTCCGCCGTGTTGGTCTCGCCGTTAAAGTATGAAGGTGTGCAGCTCGCCAACGGAGCCAACGCATACGCGCCGCCCAGTACGCGCATAACCCAATCCTTCTCAGCCTCGGCCGTCGGCTCTACGGTGACGCGAGCAGTGCCATCCTTATCCTTCCTCTCCAAAGCGTGAGAGATTATGAAAGCGATGTGGCGCGCAAACGTATCAAGAGATGGCATGTAGTTAGGTGACACACCGGCCTGTGGCGTGCCTGTGAAGAACAGATTGGGAAAACCACGGCTGAGAACGCCATGAAGCGTAGCTGTACCCTCGGCTGCCCATTTGTCCGACATCTTTCGCCCACCGCGGCCGAGCACAGCGACGCCACAGCGTGATCCCGGGTCCTCGTGGTAGCTAGCCTCGAAACCTGTAGAGAATATGAGAATATCCAAGTCATACCACTGACTGTTCGCCATGACCCCAGCCTCACCGATGCGCTGAACGCCGCGCCCAGCCGTGTCCACGAGCGTCACATTTGCGCGGTTGAAGCTGGGAAGATAGTCATCATGGAACCCCGGTCGCTTGCACCACCCTGGATACCATGGCTTGAGTTTCGCGGCAACCGTAGGATCGTGAACAAGCTCGTCAACGCGGGCGCGCACTCTCTCAGCTCGTGGCAAGTCAAGTATATGCGCCCTCGCTACATGTGCGCCAACCATGTCTGCAGTCACAGGTTCTCCGCCACCAGTCAGGATATGGTAGGATGGGAAGTCCGTCCAGCCATCGGAAATCATGTCGACCGCTGGCAAGGGCTCCTTGTGAGTAGTGAACGACAAAAAGTTTCGGCTCCGGATCGCCTGCCACCCGGGTCCATCTCGCGTGATCTCGGTCCACTCTTCGGGTTCGATCGGCCTTTGTCCACGCACGTCAACCGAAGCAGGAGTACGTTGGAAAACAAATAGATGTTTGCTCCATTTGGCTAGGTGCGGGACAACCTGGAGGGCTGTAGCCCCTGTGCCGATGATGCCAACTTTCTTGTCTCCAAGGTTACTGAAGTTCGGGTCCTCCTGACTACCACCAGTTGTCTCGTAGTCCCATCGTGATGTCAAGAAACTCTTGCCCAAGAAACTTCCTAGACCTGGCAGGTCTGGTAATTTAGGACGATCGAATAGACCTGGCATCATAATGACGAATTCAGTAGACAGCTTGGCGGTAACAGCAGAGCTACCTCGGGGGCGCTGTATTAGATCGAGCGACCATCTAGATTCGCCATCCTTCCATTGGCAGCTCCGCAGCTCTGTCCGTAACATGGCTCGTCCTGTCAAATCCCAGTGGCCAGCAATCCTATTGGCGTACTCGCGAAGCTCCTCGCCATAGGCGTACTTGTGCCTGGGAACATACCCTGTCTCCTCCAAAAGTGGCATGTATATGGAACTGTCAATGTCGCATGTCAAGCCCGGATATCGATTCCAGTACCAAGCGCCCCCAAAGCCCGCAGCTTGATCCACTAGGATGATATCGTCCCGCAAGCATCCTGCTTCTAAGAGCCTCACAGCAAGTTGAAGTCCGCCGAATCCGGCACCGACAATGATGAACCGGGAGTGGATGCCATCCTTGAGAGGTAGAGAAGGACTTGATCCATCGTCCCATGGGTCCTCGAGGTAATGGCGCAGCTTCTGGTCTGTAGCAGACCCAAGCTTCACGTACTGATCTAGCCCGTCTGGACGAAGACGTTTCTGCCGCTCGGCGTCATATTTCTGCTGGATCTTCTCCAAGCCATCTTGGCCAGTGTCCATGATACTGTATGGATGGCTACCAGGAGATATCGAGGCAGAACTTACGGCATCATCGGCCACCGCAGCTTGAGTTTGGATCAGGTCGACCATCTTTGGGCAGTTGGATTTGTAATTATGATTAATTTCCTGACAAGAAATTGAGATACTTTATTCCAGGCTCAGCCACGCGAGGAAAGTTCCTAGATTATTGGTTACCAATAATCATCGCTTCGTTTACAAGCAAGGTTTAGGGCATCCCCTCTTTATTCAACCCGGAATAGAATCTGTCCAGGGTCGAACCGATCAAAAAAGTTACACAGCCATTCCGAGAAGAATGTTCTGGCTCGCTCTTCCTTGGTCTTTCTGTTACAGTTCGTGTACGTATGCGGACGGAGGGTTTCTGACATGTCCGCATCGGAGCAAATGCGGAGTCGGATCCGGTTATATTGGGGGCCCAGGGGGCTGTTACCAGAACGAAGGCTCCGGTGGTGGCAGAAGCGAGGCAGAAAATAATGAGATACTATTAAAAACTGCTCAATATAGACGCATTTTTAAGGACTCACCATCGGTAAACAATTTCCTGCAGCTGTTTCCTATTAGTGCCCCCTGCGCAATTTATCATTCTTTTCACTAACCATGACAGAATATCAGACAGCCTATGATGTCAGTGACAAGATTGCCATTGTCACTGGCGCTGGTTCTGGCATCAATCATGCTTTGACAGAGATATTGCTCCAGAATGGCTGCTCAGTGGTCATGGCTGACCTACGGCTGCGGCCCGAAGCTGAGGCTACGCTGGCAAACTATCCTCATCCAGCTGCATCACCCGGCGCGCCATCAGCCATATTTCTCAAGACCGATCTTGCTGATTGGGCTCAACTACAAACTCTATTCGATGGAGCGGTCAAGACGTACGGCAGAGTGCACATCGTTGTCAACGGTGCAGCCGTTTACGAGCCTCCCTGGAGCACGTTTTGGAACGCCCCTGGCATCTCCCCTCTCGCAAACGACAGAGCAGACTGCAGCCCTGGTGTCTATCGGTTATTTTCGATCAACGCCATGGCACCCATTCGGTTGGCTCAGATTGCCATGGACTACTGGCTACGAAATTCAGATGTCGAGGGCAATCTCTTGTGGATGGCCAGTGTGACAGGCTACGTGCATATGATGCAGGCTCCGCTGTACTGCAGCAGCAAAGCGGCGGTTATCAGTATAGCCAAGAGCTTTGGCCCCTTGCGACAGGTCTTCGGTATACGGAATGCCGCTGCTTGCCCTGGGCCTACTAAGGTTGGTGGCCTTGGTAGTAAAATGGCTCGCCAGTCGGCGCCATGTGATTGAGCGTGGCTTTTCAATCTGGATCATGTTCATCCTGCAACGGAATCAAGGCATTCTTTGGCCTTCAGGGTATACACGCTAACCAGTCGGTGCTTCTACATAGACCCCATTGTTTGATCAAGACTACTGCAAGGACCAGCTTCTCGAGACTGAGTATGATATGATCTTCCCCACATTAAATTTCACCTTCTGATTTTTGGTATGCTAATATGATATAGCGTTGGTTTGACCGCCAGCCAAGCTGCCGAGGAGACCTTTAAAATTATGACTGAGGCTCAGTACGGAGATGGAAACATTGTAGAAATAGCAGCTATCGGCACAAATGCAGGCGATTCAGCGGTTCAGACCCGTGAGGTGGTCCTTGAGAGTCTCTATCCCAGAATTCTTGGAAACCATCACCTTGAAGAGAATCAGAGATTCGTTGAGAAGCTGAAGGCGAGGGGCATGAGGAAGTGGATGGAATGAATCAACTGTTAGACCGTGATTGCGATGGTCCGTCTGATACTTAGCGAACCATAGATTGGCATCATTAGGTTGCAAAATACTGCCAAGCCACATATAAATTCGTGATCATGATTACCCCCAGGTTCACGTCGTCAACAATGTTTCGTTTTCAAACTTCAGATTCTGCACTGACTAGTGGGAACCATGTACGTAATAGATTGGTTCTCTAACGAGCCTGGTCTTTGAAGCAAGATACTTGGGGGTTTTGCGACACACTACGGGGCCTCTGATCAATAGATTCTACATCATTCGGCAGCTAATTTGGTCGCCATCTCGTGCCATGTTTAGTCTTACTGCTCTGTCAAGATAAACGACTACATCAAAATACTGTCTAAATTTATGTGATCCCCATGCAATCAAGGCTTTCTCGCTTCTGCAAAATAAAAACGATAGGTCATGTTGTCGTGTTCTATCGTGAAAATATGTTCGGCAAACACCTGAAACGCAAGCTGGAGACATGATGTCGTCTCGGAGCCTACGGCCGGCAACGGCGGGATTTGGTCGAAGATCTTGTCCGCTGACAACAAGCGAGCATATGGGATGATATCTAATACGACCACCACACGGGAGCCGAGAAACAATAAGCTTCCGAATCGGGACGGGGGTTGCATAAGTCTCCGAAGATAAATATGAGAGTCGGAGAGCTCGACATTTAACCTACCTCTTCTGGCACCCATCCTTTGCACACGTATATTTTATCCCTCGGCCGGAAATCCGAGATTCGGAGTCCTTTATTACGCGCAATGTTAGTACCGCGTTGATTATGCCTGCACTAATGAGAAGTACTCTATCGCTGGCAATTAGCCCGCAGGTGCATTGTGGCTTGCTATCAGAGATAAATGATGGGAGTAACATGTAGATACGAAGAAATGGTGGGACTTGCTGCAAGAAGACACGCCCATTCAAGACCTCATGTTGACGACACAATGATCTTGTTGACGGGAGCAACTGGCTTCCTTGGCTATCGAATTCTGCTCGATGCCCTTGAGACGGGATATAAGGTCCGGGTCGCGGTGCGCTCCGAGTCCAAGGCGCACCATCTGATACGTTCTGCGCCCGTACAGAAAGCCCTGTCAATCAGAAAATCCGATGTCCCGGACCAGCTCTCTTGGGTTGCCATACCTGACATGACCTTGTCTGCCGCCTCCGGTGTGTGGAACGCTGCCCTGAAAGACATCACGCATATCATACACGTGGCATCGCCTATTCCCAGTCTTGGGAAAACCAATGCACCTGACCCGGCACAGTTTGAGAGGTTTTTCGTCCACAGCACCGTCGCCGCGACCTTGAGCCTGCTGGAAAGCGCCGCACGCGCTGGCTGCAAGGGGCGCTTCATCATGACGAGCTCCGAGTCCGCCATCGTGCCCTACCATTACCTAGCTGGAGCTTCTGAAATCGGCGTAGACGGCAGCAATGTACAGTTCAATGCCAACAGCAGGAACATAGCTCCGCCAAAAGGTCCTTACGGCTCGGAGTTCGAGGCTTATTGCGCCAGCAAGGCCGCGGCTTTGAACGCGGCTGAAAACTTCATGCTGACGTGGCAAGATGAGGGCTACAATCAACCAGGCTTCGACCTCGTGCACATACTGCCTAGCTATATTCTCGGCCATGATGAGCGGGCCGTTGTAGCTGCTGATCTATGTGCTGGGTCCACCAATGCATTGCTCATGGGCTTGCTTCTGGGACATAGGGCGGGCTGAATATCCACTTGATGGCAATGTGGTTTCTCTAGGGGACTGTGCAAAACTGCATCTCCTTGCTTTGGAAGGAAACCTCCAAGAAGACGCTACTGGAGCGGAGGCGATGGGCAACACTATTGGTGGCAAAAGTTATGTGTTCATCGCCAGTAGCCCCGCGGAGTGGGAGTCAGCCCATGGGGTCTTGCGAGATACTTATCCGCAAGCTGTTTCGGATGGAAATGTCAGCCTGAACGGTAAGCAGCCATCAACCCGACTCAGGCTAGACGTTGGACGAACAGAGCAGATTTTTGGTATCAAATTCAAGCCCTTTCACAATATCGTACGAGAAGTGGTGGACCAGTATCTTGGGTTGTTAGCAAGAGACGGTACCAAGGAAAATTGATTCTGCACTTGCAAAGTAGTATGCCTGCGTTATCTCAGCTTTCAGCTGCCATTTCTAGAGGCTGAATAAAAACAGGTAGCGCTGCGGTAGCTTTGCTTCAGCCATATCAAGGGGGGACATATATTTTAGCCCTTCTAGTTGGTAGTGAATGGCACTAATCCGAATGCACTTTGTCCATTATTCCGTGGATTCGATTGAGAAGATAGCGTCGACTATCAGGTTCAGCATATGATAAACCGATTGTGATTTCTCTTTCACAGATGCCCCTGAAAGAGATAAATGGAAAATGAAACAGACACGGCGGTGGCTTATGTGGACACTCCTGATGAATTTGAGACAACGCTCATCCTTGCATGCCTAAGCACGATATTTAGAATGAGCAATAAAATGATATTTATCTCTCAGTTATCGAAGCTCAGACCTCTCAATTTAGAGTCAGCCAAGGCGTGGTCACCCCATTACTTTGATGAGGATAGATCATCTGCGTGGCTCTATTGGGAGACTATTTCTCTACATACAACACGTAACGCTCTATCTGTAGTCATTGGGCTAGCTGTTAGGTTCATGACTATCACTGAATATCCTAGGAGGAGCAATTTGTCAGCTAGGAAGGATCATCGATGGAAACACTGTGTTCTTACCTAGCTTGAGAAGGTTCCTCGTGCGCACCATAGGCAGGGCTTTATCATATGATACAAACAATATTGGTTGTCGATAACGATGCATCACTGGTTCCGCGTAGATGAAGCTCGATGAAAATGCATGCAACCCTACGAACTCACAACATTCGGCTTTTTCCAAAGCTGGCTAAGTATTTGACGTTTTCAGCTTGTTGGGAGCCAAGGCTTTCTAAGCCGTCTCAGCCTATGAAAAGAAGCGAATGCAACCATCAGCAAAATGCTCCCACTGCTGCCTGGAGCTCTGGTCGTTGTCCTTTCAGCTACTTCCAATAATATTCCCCACCCATTAATTGAATTCTTTCAGAGCCATTGCCAATTATGGAGGTAAATCTTCTGGTATAAATTTACGGATTGTCTTGCAGAGCATCCTCTTCCCTCACAAACAACATTGCAACGCGCATCGGTACCCACGATCTCCAAAAATGTCTTGGACCGCGCCAGAGGTTGCTGAACAGGAGTACCATGAGACTTATTCTGTTGTTGAAGAAAAGGCTGGGCAATTGGCGGACCAAATACGGAAAAGCAATCATTTCATCGCATTCACTGGAGCAGGCATCTCCACTTCAGCTGGTAGGATTTACAATGTCAGCACCAGCATCGCTCAAGACTGATAACTCCTTCATAGGTATCCCTGATTTCCGTGGTCCAGATGGACAATGGACTTTAATGGCGCAAGGCCGGCAGCGCACAAGCAAGACCATAGATACTATGCAAGCCATTCCCACGCCTACTCATATGGCACTGGTTGAACTACAGAATCGCGGCATTCTCAAATACCTTATCAGCCAGAACTGTGATGGGCTGCATAGAAGGAGTGGCATACTGCCCGTTCGTCAAGTCCTCGTTGGGACCCAGCCAACACATGCTGACAAGTCTAGCACATGATATCTGAACTACATGGAAACAGCAATCGAGAATATTGCAAAAATTGTGGCAAAGACTACATTCGCGGTGAGCAATCCATCTGCCAAATGCTACTAATATATGCTGATGCAATGAACCAGACTTTCATGCAGTCGCTACCTATGCACACTCCATTAACGATCACCGTACTGGACGCAAATGCGGTCGATGCGGTGCTGCTCTGCACGACAGCATCATCAACTTTGGCGAAAATCTGCCTGTCGAGGAATTGCGTTTGGCCTTTGATCATGCCTGGAAAGCCGATATTTGCCTTGTGCTTGGTTCGTCGCTGTTAGTGGCGCCCGCCAGCGAGCTGCCTGCGCTTGTTGGCAGGAAACCGGATGCCGTCCTCGCCATATGCAACCTCCAGAAAACCCCATCTGATGAAACGTCAAAGTTACGCATTTTCTCAGAGGCAGACTTTTTGATGACGAAGCTCATGGAGAAGCTAGACATTCCAATCCCACCCTTCATATTGCACAGGTGTCTTGTCATCCGACTAGAATTGGATCAACACGGCCATCATCAACTAAGCGCTACAGGAGTTGACTCTGACGGCACTCCGGTTTCCTTCCTTTTGTCTGTAAAACTTCCACAATACCGGAGAGTGGCCCAAGAGGAGCCATTTGTGGTAAAATTGCGTGGAGACTTGGCAACGGGCACTCAGATCACAGTCGGGCTGCAGTTCATGGGCCATTATAACGAGCCAGACCTTGCATTGACTCACTTATACAAGGGCGGAGAGGTTCATGAAACCATGTACTTTCTTGCTTATGATCCACGAGATAGCACTTGGAGCACGAGGTCCCATGACATACCCTCCCAAAGTGCATCCAACAACTAAAACGTTTTGAGGAATTTCTATTAAAAGTGATCATTAAGGTAAAGCTCGCTATATATGCCTGTCTTTCAATCATTATCTGTTTACAACGAATCAGTTGTGTCTCCTTTGGTCTCGTACGTATACTTATGCGCCTATCTCAGAGTGCTAGCTTCAAGCTCAGTCCTACCATGTTCCGCTGCCAGCTCAACAGGCATAATGAGTTTTGCTCCTGACATGTAGTAGTTCTGATTCGGTGTGAAAAATTCCACTGCAGGTGTCCGTGGTATACTCTCCTTTCTCTTTAAGAGGATAGGCGTCAACATGCTGTTCTCCCAATTCAGGGGAAGTTGAGAACTTACTCGATTAGCTACTGGAATTTTCTTGATCGTTGCTGCAGACTTTGCAACGTCCGTCCATGCCAGCATGATGAAATCCTCCTCTGCGGCGGTTGCAAAAGTCATCGAGTACGAAGTAGACTTTCCAGTAAGCTCTTTGGAAGATGCAACACGCCGAACATCGATTGGTTGCGAGTTTAGGTTAGAAATATGGAAAACATGGCCTTTGTCGTTCACAATAGCCAACTCTTGACCAGAAGGTGAAAATGCGGCACACTGTATGCGATTACCGAGCTTGCCGTGGCGACCTGACGCTTCGCTTCTGATGGGGCTCCTGTGGCCTCCGCGCGAATCGACTAGAACCGGGGTGCCTGACTGTGTCCAGGTAGTGATGCAGACAAGCCCACCTTCTCCATTTGTGTCGGATCGATAGACTGCTGCAGACACACCATTGTCTTCAGACTCATGAAGAGGCACAGGATATCTACAAGCACTAAGTTCCTGGAAGGTCAAGAATGGAAACCGCCACAGATAAGACTGGATGATGCCAGTTCTGAGACTTCTTGTACTCGCCAAGAGGGCAAGTCCATCGTTGGAGAAAGACAAGGTGTCAACAGATGGACAAGACCTGCAGTCCGGATGCTGGTGAAGACGATCTTCTCTAGGCTGTTCGTGGTTCGTCATCTTGAAAAATCGAACAATGGCGTTCTCAAATCCCAGAGCCACGTAATTATGATTCCTATCAATGGCAATGCTCTTACACCACGGCTTGGAAGGCATGCGGTACTCAATCGCTGGGACTGTTGGTTGCGCCAAATTTACGATTTTAAGCTGAACAAATATTAGCAAGTTTGGTTTAAGAGCATGCGAACAGCATACCGTGAGCTTTTGGTCTCTAGTACCAACAACGAAGGCGAGATATACATCGGATACAACCGCCAAGATACAAGTACTTGCCATAGGTATACGGCAAAGTAAAGTTGGAGGGTTTGTAGCACCGTTCCAAGCTTCCAAAGAGAACTGGGTCCAGAACACCATCGTAGAACTTTGAGAGAGATGCACATTCACGGCCTTTCCAGCCTTCCCCCTGCTATGACCTCTATCAGCATTAACCAAGGAGGCCAAAGAGATTTCGTCAACCCTATGATTGTCTGTTGCGCTTGATGATAATGAGCTTGAATCACCTGAGATAATTGGTGGTGGCGGTGCAGGTTTTTTGGACGACGAAAATGGCAGTTTCCATCGCGGCTTGGTCTTCTCAGTAGATGCCTCACTTGCTCTCCGCAAGCTGGTGGTTTGAGGCTTTGGTAAGTCCAAGGACGATTCAATTTGTGCTGATGATGGATCTGCTGGGTGATCCAGACCCGTGCTTGAGAAATGGCTGGAGCTGCCTTGGCGTGATCTCGCTTGCCCAAAAGGGCCCATGGAGTCAAAGAATCTCGGTGGCGATGATGGTGAAGGTAAGAAAGAGGTGACAGACGCGGCGTGACCAGTTGAACTAGGACTAGGCAATGGAGGTCGGCCAGAATAGAGCTGATACTGGGAGGAGTTGGAATAAGGATGGAGTTTCTTGTCACGATTGTCAAACGGGTCTGCTGGCCCAAGTCCAAATCCCGTATCCACACTTAATGGCTCTGGCTTCGTCTGGAAAGCTGTCGACAAGTGCCGGGCCACGTTGATGGCTCCGGCATCAATTTCCAAGTCTCCAAGTAGCTCCCAGGCTCGCCTCGCAACTTGCACTTCTCGCGCGATTGTGATCCGATCTCCGCATTGTAGGCACTTCGATTGTAATGGAAGGTCGATATACAGAGGTCTCGTTGACGCCTGCCCAGGTTAGCTTTCATCGGTCACAGTTACACTGGTGCACTAGGAATATACCAACATGTAATGGAACGTTTGACACTTTCAGTTGCGAACCTCTGATGAAGTGACACTGAGAGCAGTTCACCACGTACATCCCGTCGCATGTATTACCAGAGTGACCGCCTGTGTTGTCGTCTGCTATGTCTCTTAGGATCTGCGACACACCATGCACCATTTCGCCGTCGCTCACTCTGTGAACAATCTGCCTATCACTACACCACACGGCGAGATTCTCCAGTGCATCTAGCTCGAGTCCACTGGAATCTTCTTCGACGTACCCGGTGTGATTCAGATTAGGGGTGTTTGGGAGTATGATGCGGTAGAGTTCAACTAGACTTGCCGTCAACTCTGGTTTGGCAATATGATCCGGGACGTTGATCGCGTCAACCGTGTGCAATACAGCATCCCGGGAGTCTGCACAAGCTGACCAGACATCATGGCTGGGATTATCGCTGTTCAATGTAGCGTCGATTGACGCTCCGGCAATGAACAAAGTAATGTCGCGTAGTGTCAGATACTGGGCAAGCCAAATATCTGACGATTGATGGTCGGGTACTAGAGAACGAATATGTGGAGGGCACAAGCAACCGGGTAGAGGATACTAGAAGACCGTCAGGTGAGTATCCCGAACCCCACGTAGAAGCAGATAACCTTACCAGGTCCGTCGTCAAGTTTGGAAGTTCATTACGAAGTCTTTGCGGCAGACCCAAGGAGTTTGGGTTCGTGTGCAGCTTGTTCGTCAGTTCTTTGCAGAGAATGAGCTCAACTGACTTATCGCCCGGGTAGCTGTCGAAGACCCGCTCAAGGGCTTTATGAACCCGGGCCAGGCGATCACGGCCTTCCTTTGCACGCTGCGTGACAAGGCCTCGCGGGTGGAGCACCAGCAACCGCAGCGCGAGCAAGAGGAAGCGCGCCAAGTGTTTGTCTCTCAGCTGTCGGCATTCCCACAGCAATTCGCGCCCATCGTTTAAGATCAAAAGCACGAATTCCACAGACCGTAGGACAACTTCCCAGCTAGCTAGCAACCCCAAGTAGGGGCCAGGGTGTATATTCTCGGCGGGCAATGAGAGGCGTTGGAAAAAAAGGATGGCAGTGAGCTGTGAAAGCAAGGTGATGACAAGTCGCTGGTAAACCTCCTTGTTAGCAGCATCACAGTATAGCTTCTCCAAAGAGAATCTTCCCAGGAGTTCTGAGATGATCCCATCCACGTCACTGCGGAGGGGTAGATGCCGCCATAGCTTTATCAATTTGTCGAACAGCGGCGACGGGGTGGGAGTTGCCATGACGGCGCCATGTATACGGAATTGGCGCGATTTCGCGGGTGACTGTGCGTCAGACTTGAGAAGATGACCCTTCAGCCATCCCCGCGGCTCAACTAATGAAGAACAACGTCAAGAGATGAGGGGGAAGCGAAAGGGTGGTCTGGAACCTGGTGTGCTGCAGAGTATCAACGCGTCACATTACGCCTTGCAGGGTCCGGTTAGGCGAAGCACTCCTCGGGTTTCTCGTAAATGCCACTGCACCAGGCTACTTATCTCAAGGTAAGGTGTCGCGTGTGAGCTGAACCACCTAGTTGCTCTGGTTGTGCTGCCGATGTAACGTTAAAGCTGCCCTGATTCGCTGAAAAATGCTTGGCCCTGGCACGATAAATATAGACAGGCCAGCGCCGGCCTATCACATCTAGCACCGATGTATCATGCACTGCCGTTTTATGTAGCTAGATATCTAGTGTAGAGCCTCGCATGTGAAGATGTTGGGCTTCTGAAGTTGGGGCACCCTGTCAGCACGGGGCGAATTTAGGCCCGTACAAGCAGTTTAGAACTAGGCATAGATCTGAAGATGCCTCGGCGGACGATGGCCTAAAATAATAAGGCTGAATCCCCAAGATTAATTTCTTGCGAGGACCTGAGTTCACATTTGACCACCCAGTAAACACCAGGCTCCCTGGTGTAAGACCCAATAGCCTGACATATAATGCTTTCGAGGCTATCATAACAACCGTGGGAGAGACACGTCGCCTAAGTTTTCTTTCTGGGCTTTCTGTTCATCCGACCTTCCGTTATCTTGTCCACTAGCGTGGCATCACTATCTACCTATGACGACCCTTGATACACTTGACACAATGGAGCGCGATAAGCAACGAGCGTCCGACGGGACACACAGTCTTTCGACTGGAACTTATTTACCTACGGAGCAAGACACGGAGCTGCAAGAAGACTATGACGAGCCAGGCTTGCCTGAGGGCCAGCAGGATCGACGTGGTGACAGTTTATGGTAAGATTACTGGCTACCTGGAGTGGCTATGGCTAAACAGTCATTTGTAGGAGGGTCCTCAACGAACGTCAAATCAATGTTAGTTTTCTTCTGGCAGACATCTCGGTGGGATGGCATCATTTCTCATTTACCCAAGCTAATGGTATTCTAGATGATAGCATTCTCGGGGTAAGCAAGCTTCAACACTGCCCACCCGAACCAACTAACACGTCTGCCAGGGCCATCGGAAATGGTCTGTTTCTCGGTAGCGGTCGATCCATAGCAAGTGCTGGGCCGGGAGGCGCAGTACTCTCATACCTCCTTATCGGAACCGTTATACATTCCGTCATCTCCTGTCTCGGCGAGATGACAGCTCTCATGCCCGTCAACGCGCCAATGATGGAGTTTCCTCGACGTTTTCTTGACCGCGGTGTGGGATTCGCTGTTGGCTGGATTTACTGGTAAGGAAAGAAGGAATCTCTAGCCCACATGCTAATCTCAACACATGTTGCAGGTTTGCCTACGCAGTTATTGCAGCGAATCAACTAGTCGCCGTTACCAACGCCATCAAGTTTCGATACGATGATGGCAAGACGTTCCTCAATTGGCCCACGGGCGAGCAAGTAGACAACGCAGTATGGTTCATAGCCTTGTTGGTGCTTGCCACTGGTTTCAATCTTCTTCGTGTCAAGGTGAGATGAATCTCAAGCTCGTGATTACGCCTCGTCTAAATATTCTCAATCTGCAGACTATTGGAAACTTTGAATACGTCTTTGGCTCAATCAAGATTTGCTTCATTACTCTCTTGATTGTAATGATGTTCGTCCTAAGTGTTATGCGGCGTAGGTGTGCTCAGTGCCAGCTCTCACGGGTAGTATTAACGGGTCGACAGCACGGTCGGATGCTTATTACGATGAACCTTTGGGAACGAAATGTAAGACGACTTCATTTTTCTTCCTGCAACCCCGGGTTGCTGATTTGACATCTACAGACTGGAACGAGCCGTATGGCTTCTTCAACCCCACTTACCGGGTTGGTGGTAAGGAACCACGGGACATATCTGGCTCGGTAGGGTCGTTACTTGGAGTTTGGTGAGACTAACCTGGCCTAAGGGGGTTTTCATATGGTTTCGTAATCTAACGATTCGTACAGGACGACTTTCATTCACGTTATGTTCTCCTACGTTGGGATGGACATTGTCGCCGCCACCGCCGCTGAGAGTAGGGCATTGTCTGACCCCGAAAGCATGAAAATGGCAGCCCGTAAGCTCAACCTGCGGGTTATTATACTCTACACCCTCGCCGTCGTGACAGCAAGTTTTGTGGTACCGTACAGCCATCCTTTTCTCAATGGTGGTGGCCAATCAGTCGGGTCGCGATCAGTCTTTGTCATCGCAGTGGTGGAAGCCGGCCTACCCTCTTTCGCGCACTTCTTTAACGCGATGTTTGTCTTCTCGTCATCCACGGTTTCAATTAGCTCGATGTATGTTGCTTCAAGGGTGCTGCATACATTGGCTCTGCGTGGCCAGACTGGGCCAGAATGGATCACAAGCAGGCTAAGGCAGTGCCATTCCGGAGTTCCCGTGAGGACAGTGTTTGTCACAGCAGCCGTGATGTTGATTGGTCTTATGGGTCGATCCGGCTCACCAGGTGCAGTAAGTATATCAAAGGCGATGTCCTCATCATTGCCAGTAGAGCTGAGTGGCTAATCTTCATTAAGCGGCTACAAGAGTTGGGAAACAACTGCACCGTCTCGTTTCTCATAGTTTACAGCACTATCTGCGCAACATATCTATGCTTCTACAAGGCGTACAGTTTTGTGTTCCCCAATTTATCGCGGCGGAAAATTGACCATCTGATTGGCAGGCTCAAGCATGCAAAGACCTACAGCAATGCATCCGAGGCACAGGCTGCCAGCTACGATCGCAACCACCCTTCGTATCCGTACAAGTCCCACGCTCAATGGCTGAAAGCTGCCTATGGCATGGTAACGTGCATTATCTTGATTCTGTTCAATGGAGTGGCAATTTTCCTCGAAAAACCGTTCAACGTGCGGAATTTCATCTCAGCATATATCAGTGTAAGTATTAAATTCGCTGTGCTCTACTGTAACTTCATTGTGCCCGACGGATGGCTGACTGAATCAGTTACCGGTATTCTTCTTGCTCGTAGTTGGCTACAAAGTTCGAAACCATGGCTTCCAATTTTCCAAATGGGGATTGGAGCGTTCACAAGATATTGGAAACACTGTTCAAGTATTGAGCCAGAAACGTAAGGGAAGGCTCGAGTTTCCGGACAGCGCATACTTCACGAAAGATAATTTTACGACCTTTGTACATTGGATTTGGGCTTGGACTAAGTAATGAAGCCTACGAAAATGAGAATAAGCATAGAAAATGTGCAAACGTAAAATCTTCACGGAAACTAGACCGTTCCAGACCCCAAAACTGATTTCTCCTCTTGATCTTGACTACAACGAATATCTGGGCACACATTACCATAAGCGCCGTGGGCTATTTGTCCCAGAGACGGTGCTCAGCAAACCATAGCCTCCGACACCACCTGCTAGACCCTTTGTCCACGAGAATTGGATATGATTGGATATATCCCCTGCCACTTTTTCATTTAATGCCTTCAGCCTCAAACGGACCCCGGTTTGGCGGGGCTCATTTCATGTAGCATGCCTCGTACAGGGATTTGGCTCCATCAACCCTTCCTTGCGGCTGAATCTGCAGTTTTCTCCCATATTGCACCACTTCGGAGGTAATTGAATTCCAAGCCAATTCCTGGTCCGAGTCCGAATCGCGAGGTCGCCAAAGCGCACGAACCAATAACGGCCAATCGACATTGATCAGTCGCGATGATCGAACGTGCCAGCGGTCTCGGCCGGCCGCTAATGTTTGCACAATCAGAGAACCGACTTGTCGCAGCATTTCTCTGTGCACTATCCTTGATAGGGGCAGTGGCTGGCGCATCCATACAGTTTACAATCGCGTCAGGACCATGCCTCCAAGGGCGCGGCGTCTTCAACGAGTGCGACAACTCTGACATTGGGGGCATGTGCGCGTCTGCCCCGGATGCAAACAAGGAATGGTGTTGTGAACCAGGAGTCGGGTAAGCATACAACGACACTACACGGCGCACTTAGCAACTGATTTCTCCTCAGTGTCTGCGGCAGTTGGGGCGAAACTTGCAATGGCGCCGGCAACTTGGCTGGCCCAGGCCAAATACTATGCCAAAGCAAAGAATTCGATGAGCGTATGTTGGTGCAACCTGAGCTAAGACTGATTATCCTAACACACGATTTGAAGAATGGTGTTGCAACGCCGAATACGATACATGTGTCGATGTAGCCAACGCCTTCAACCTATGCCGAACCAAGTTTGCGAACCCCTACGCCGACATCAGTGAAGAAGAAGCACTTAGCCTCAAATCCGACTATTTCTCAACAGCTGCTACCACATCATCGACAAGCCAAGCGCAAACTTCCTCGGCCACGCAACCCACGTCAACATCCGGCTCTAGCACCACGTCAACTTCAGCCTCCTCAGGCGCGGCGACAAGCTCATCTAATACGAAGATCGATTCACCACCGAGCTCCGAGTCAGAAAATAATGGGGACGAAGAGGATAAGCAAAGATCAGGCTTAGAAACGGGCGCAATAGTGGGGATAGCTGTTGGAGCAGTTGTAGCAGTCGCGATTCTTGGTCTTCTGTCCTTCTTTCTCATTCGCCAGCGCCGCAAAGGACAGGCGTTGAGAAGCGAACTTGATAGCCTGACTAGTCAGTGGCAGGATCCAAAACCAGTACAACATCAGGAATGGTCCCCTCCAGTGCTGCATGAAATGGGCAATACTTCAAGACCATCAGAGCTTCCAGGGCAAAATGCTGTCCATTATCAGAGGGTTCAAGCTTGGGATAGGCACTAGGTTTCGTTCTACAACACTAAACAGATATACGGCAGATAATTCAATACAACTACTGAATCGTTCAAGGCGATAATTCGGACACAGGCAACTATCCAAATGGGATATAAAGACGTGGGGATGTCTACACTGCAAGTAGAGCTACCATTTTCGCCGCCAGATTCGGCTCAACATGTCACGATTATTACATACTTTCAATTTATTGCTCTGCATCGCCACAATATCCACATGAGAACGATTGGGGGTTACTTTGTCTGGTTCCTCAACGCTTAAAAGACTGCGTTCGGCAAATTTGCGTTTTACGATGGAGTTGAAAAGCTCGGCAGAAACTTCGAGGACAAGTTGAGCAACTTTCAATTGCAATGGAGGGATATTGGGTGTCAAGCGCAGCCTTGACCAAGGTATTATTGGCCAAGTAGGAACCGACGACACGAGTTGACTCTAGCTGTAAAGTAGTTTGTGTGCGGTCAACGTAAATGTTAGGCTGGGATTGCTGACTTTGAATCTTGCTTTGAGCGTGAAGACTAACATTTCTACGTTCGTTGACGAAACATAAGTTAAGTATAAACATGATTATCTAGCAGATTGATTTCCCTGTTCGTAAGCCGGGAAAATTTATATGCCACGGTTCTTAGTACCTCACCGACCATGATGATCTGCCGCTCGGCTAAACTATTAAGAAATAATAACAAACTATACCCTTTTGTGTGTTGAACGGTTCTTTTCCTGCCCTGAGGATGATTAATCGGCTCGTTATATTGCAAATGAAGTAACATTACGATAGGTTCTCAAGATAACACTCCCCGAGATACCAGTCTATTTTATCAATGTGGTGCTTCGTCACCGTTTCGTTCAGTTCTGACAATGAGACCATTTGCGACCTTCTTTGTGTCGTTGTATTGTTCTTGGCTGCACTTGGCCCGACACTAGAGGGAAAGTGCCTAATGCCCAAGCAAGACAGGTTCTGGCATCAATCCCGACGAGCCGAACGTAAAGCTCATTGGCAGGGATATCTTCAACTCGCTTATTGATACATCAAATAACTGTGATGATAATTGAAAGGTACCCCTGCCACTCAATATAGGAGAAGTGTTTAGAAACTAGGTAGGGATACGCTCGGTCTGTATTGTAAGCAAATGTCGAGCTAAATAATATCATGGGACCATTGGACAAGGTTGAGGAGATCTCGTGCCTTTGATTCAGAGGTAAGAAGGGTCTTGGGTAGCAATTATCCATCCATGTAGACATAGCTCCAGACATAATCGCCAAAGATGGCATGCAGTTGAAGGTCTAAGCGAGATGCATTTCGTCCCAACACTCTAGACAATAGCAACCCTGTGGATCCGCTATCTGACTACTTCATTTTCACTGCTATGTATTGAGACTTTAGGTTGGTTTTCCCACTACAGGAAATGCAGCGTTCCAAGAATCAAATTGCCTTCCAGGAACTAGCCAATTTGAAAGGCTATTGGCGATGTGGAGACGAATCGGAAGTCGCGGTTATCGAAGTACAACGGCCGGGAAATTATGAGCCCTGCAGATTTCCTGCATTACAAGCATATGCTAGAAAGCCTTTAGAGAATTAGAGAATAAGAGTTGCAAATTTTGCCCAGCATGACTAACCAGATCAGGGTTGCCGCGCTCAGACTATCGAAAGCGAGCCTGGGGACAACGGCTCACCTCCATTCGTCGAATGAAATCTTGCATTGTAGCTGATGCCAAGGATCTGGCCGAGACCGCCCATTCCTGTTGAGCCCAAATATTATGGACAACCTCTGGGAAAGATGAAAGGCTATCGCAATGGCGGCCCTTAGTCCCGAATACTTGTGAACCAGAGACTAGGTAGTATTCTCTTGATACTTTTTGGGTGTTCCGACCAGACGGAAGAGCGGAACGATCAAGCGATATGGCTTCACCCTGAATGAACGTAGATTGACCGCCCTTCTCTTGACCATACAGGGCGTGTAAGCGAGGGCAAGTTGTCCATTGTGAAAGAATGGCATCGGAAGGTATAAATGCTTGCCATCATTTAAGACCTTGGTCATTCTTATTTTCTCGGCACCTCATTCTGATAGCAACGAATCAGCCCTCGACATACTTGTCTCGGTTTTCCTTCGATAGAGTGATTGATATTATTACTTCACTTGCCATGTCAGCCAAAATCTTCTCTGTTGGAGGCATCCTTGCCGGCCTGTGCACACTCTCCCAGGCTCAACGTGACCCTATCACCTTTCCGGCTATCAATCCAGAGTACGATGGTGGCATCATGGACAATAACATGAGGGCCTTGCCTGTGCCGTATTACGATGTGGAACAGTGGGCTCCAGGTTATGTGCCCCGAACCTGTTTCGACGATACTTGGCTAGAGCCCATCCATGGCGAGGATATGGAAGTTTACACTGTCACGTACGGGGACTGCGAGGAGCCAACAATCATTTGCCGTCACAAGAATACTCCGGCATCGCCAGGATCAATCTTTCATGTATGTTTATAGCTCATTGAGTCACTGGCTGTCGGCTTGCGCAAGAACGATTCTGATCTTGAATACAGGCTGTTGGCAGGCTGAGGGGAAGTATGCGACAGTGGGCCGGTAACTTTGTTGCTATCCCTTCCATTAGACCGGAAATCGCTTGGCAAACTGGCCCAACAATTGTTGTTTCAGACAATCACTGGGATTCGCCCACACTTATGATTCACGAGATTCTTCATGCTATTGACCTGATGAAGCTCGGGAGTCACAGCAACTGGGAGTGGTGGAGCACTATCCCCGACGGCCCATTTAGAAGAGCCGTCATTCGCGACCAGCATGTCGCAACTGGCTACGCTAGAAGTAATCACATCGAAGCCTTGGCTGAGGCTGGAAAGCATCTCGAATATAATAACCAGGTCCCTGGCGGACTGGCCGCCCTGTCACCGGCTTACCAGGATATCCAGGTGCAAATGGATTACATCAGTGCCTACATGGCTCAGGAATTCCACACCAACCGATGCAATGGCAAAGTTCCCAGCTCACCTCCAGTCCATGTTGCTGCCGCCTTGGCCAGAGGCGCGAAACTTGGCCCCAAGCCAGACGTCACAATCACCAAGGTGCCAGAAATTCATGTGCACCCAGTGGTCTACAAGGTCAAGCCTTTCTGTAACGCAACGCTCTATGCAGACAATATCTAAGAAATGGAAAAGCAAGAGTTGGGAGTCAAGTTACGAGCATACCAACACGTGCTGGTCTTGAACGTGCTGAGTTAGCGAGAGACAAATCGATCTCGTTCCACGCCATCTCCACTTCAAACGTAACTTTCGCCGTACGGGGGTGGTAAATTCCAGATGTATTAGCTCAGTAGAGCCCTTCTTTCGATAGCTTTATGGTCAATAAACTCTTTAAGCTACACGTAATCCAGTTTATCGAGCCCATCCACTAAATGATGCAATTATTCTGGGGAACCTGAGGTTCCAAGCATGATAAGTGAGGTTTATTTTGGAAGTGTACCAGGTGCATCACCTCTCCTAACATTTAATCAACTTTAACGTCGGCCAGGGGCTCGATCCCGATCAGTGCGCTCTTGTTTATCCTCCCTAGTACGTGAGTGGCTGCAAATCTGTGGCACTCTCACGTCTCTTGGCGTCGGCTATGTGGCTTGCTCTAGCAGTTAGCCAGACAGCTGCCATTTTGAATGACAGGCAGATGGTTGTCGCTAGTGAAAACGAGTACAAACATAAAAAACACTGGCCTAAAGAAAATAGTTTGACAAATGGATTAAGTTATGGGAAGGAGACCATTACGAGCCCCCCCAAACAGATTCACCACAACATGTTCATATGCTTCTTCTGTCGAATGATAGGTACCTAACCACAATGTAATCTCTTCTATGTTGCCTGCTCCATTTCTAACCTGGTACGTTGTCACTTAGTCTAAGACAACTTTCGCACATTCCAGTATTATTGCGGTGTAGGAGAAGAGCCTGAGTTTAAAATTGCGTTCAATATTTATTTTGCAAAAATCATGAGCAACTATTGCTTGACCTTTCTTTTCATTCGATGCTCTCATAGCGGAATGTAGCCCGTCTTACTCACCAACGTTGGCTTGTTTTGACTCCTATTTTGACTCAACCATGATTCTCATTTGTGCTTGTGGTCTGAAATCTTGGAAGATCGCTAGAAATACTGAGATCGTTGGATACATTGGTCAAGCTGATACATGCTTCTCGCAGGCCTGCAAGCTCATATCTCAAAATGACTCTGCAGACGAGCGCAGAAGCAATGAAACGAGAGATTATAGCCATAGCATTAATAGTACCAACAAAGAGCATACTCGAATAAATCAAGGTTCCCGCCGCGAGGCCCACGACAGCGAGTGTGGCCTGCAACCACGTGAAGAAAAGGGTTATCGGACTTTCCGGGTATGTCAGCACGCGTAGATCCAATTCTGTCGCAGCTGAAGGTGTAAACTCGGCGCGTATTAGCTTAATAGCTGTTGGCCTATGTAGTTGATGAATTGCCTGACACTGGCACACTGTTTCATTTCAAGCGGTCTGCCGTTGGCATTGTCCGACATCGTGGTTCGCGAGCCACGAACGCGCAATTGAAAAGCGTGTATGCCGAGAAGTTGAACGCAAATACTAAAAACAAGCCAGAGAACGGGTAGAAGCAAATTCCTGCCAGAGTCTATAGAGCTCACAGCTTTTGTTGCGAGCTCTATACTGCAATGTATGACATTTGCCCCAATGATGAGTGCAGCGGCATATTCTATCGCAGAGATGATGATGACTGTGAACAATGACTTCTGTCGCAGTACCCGTTGCGTTCCCCGAAGATGCTTGAGAATCTCCACCATTTAGCAGCAAAAGTTGGATATGTGTCAGACGACAAAGCCCTATCTGGTTCCTCTCCAATCGCCAATCGCGGGGACCGTCCATCTTACTTTCGTGCTTATTGGCCTGCCGGAATAGCTGGATTCAACGGTCGCGGCAGTGGTACTGGTATACCAGCCCCCTACCACTCATGCAGAGCACTTCTAATGAGGGACGCTCGTTGTGAGACCAGCGGTGGTTGGAAGAGTATGTCAAGAGCGACCACTGTAGTCCAGATACTGTCATTTTTCTTTATTGCCAAATGGCCATCGCCGAGAACCACCTTCCACCATGTTTTCAGGGACTCCCTCCAGAACCCACCGTTAGCTGGTGGAGTACAGTCGCAAAACTGCCGGTTCATAATTAATATTCCATCATGTCCAATTCATGGCTTGCCCCGAATTGCCATAGCTGATGGTAGTTCGGATGCTCGAAGAAGATACGTAATGCAGTCAGTCAACACTTGGATGTAGAACAGAAATACTGTGAATGTGGACACATACAGACACCACCGAAGCAATCCCTACCTCTTCGCTCCCTGCCTATGATATGTACAAGATACTACAAACGGGTAAATAATGAGAGCATGGTTAGTAAGATAGTTTCGAGAGGAGTATCTACGACGTTCCGACTCGGCTGCCAGCTAAGTCCATTCCAGTTCGTCAAAAAAAATAAACGTGTCCTAGAGAAGCGTTGGAAGTGACTTGTACAGCATGGGGTTGCCGTAGTCTGAGACAAAATTGGATTAGTGAGTACAAATGTCGGGAACTAGGAATGATCTGCGTCAAAATGACACGACTTCTAATTTCGAAATTTGTTTTTCCGTGCTTACAAGGAAATTGTGCGTGTAAGGCAGAACAAGTGGTGATGAATGTTTCGTGTTCTCTCGTGCTGCGTGCGGTTTATATAAGTCTGCAGCCTGACCTATTTGCGGCCGGCGTCGACGGAGGCGCGAGCTCGATGTTCCAGAAGTTTACCGAAGTTGCGGAAAGTTTGCGACACTTCGAGGCAGTGCGTTCCCACGGTACATTGATAAAATGTCGATCATGGACCCTTCATTAGTTCTGGCTACCTTCATAGCGTCCGAGTATCTATCTTCTGGAATGCATCGAATGGTTTGGATGTCACTACAATCAGAATTTTATTTTGTGTTGTGGCATTCCAATAATCATGAGAGATTGGTATGGCGCACATTTTTTCTTTAGATATTCGACTCTCAAGGCAATATGTGTAATGTTGGCAATGGGAGCGAAACGCGCATAGCCGGCACGGAGATATGTCCCTCGGACTGCCTACGATTTACCATGTGGCCGCCTACCTCATCCAGGACAAGGCAATTTTGCTGTCGTGATTCATATCAATTATTAAAACCCTTTGAACAATGTTCAAGGGTTATTATGCAATTCATAAGTATCCTTTTCAGAACTTGTCAGGGACTAAGTGTCTCATTCTAAGACAATGTATAAAGGTTCAATTTCGCGTCGTGGACCTCGACACCATTATTAGGCCATTAAAAGCATGTAACGAAGTCTTGTCGCTGCATTTGCTACACCCCAAAGCAAAAGCCAGCACTCGTCTCTCCCCCGGTGCCTCGACACGCATAGCTCAGTTTGTTTTCTCGAGGTTTAATCTCGAGTCCTCATTGGCTAGTAAACCATGGGTGCATCAGCGGATCTCAACGCGGCGCCCAATGGTTCAAAGCATGAAATTATTCCAATTCATCGATTCGATTCTACGCCTATCCTAAGCGACACTCTGATTCATTTTATGTTCCGTTTCGATGAAGTTCTTCAACCGCAAAAACTCATAAACGCATTAGAAGAACTGCTCAACATGCAGGGCTGGCGGAAGTTGGGAGCAAGGCTCAAGCGTAGCGTAAACTGTCACCTTACCGGTTTTGCAATACAGCTTCGACTGACTTTCGCATCTTTTAGTCAAGTGGGAAGCTGGAATATCACATTCCAAGTACCTTTGATGCAACCCAACCTGCTGTCATGTTCTCCCATGTCGCCATGGACGTGACCATTGAGAATCACCCGGTGGCAGGGAAGATACCTCGTCCAAACGGCGGGATACCTAGGGTGGTCGCTGATGCAGATGCTTTCGACTCGTTGATGCGGAGTGGGCATAATCCACCACAAGGTCTAAAAGATTGGATCAAACGTCAACTCCCACAGCTCGAGCTTCATGTGGTTATCTTCAGTAACGCCTCGGTCATAACAATTACCTGTCTTCACTCAACCATGGATGTCATGGGTATAGGAATGGATGGGTTGATTGGAGCCTGGATGTCAATCATGCGGGACGAGAGGGACAAAATTCCACCACTCTGTGGAATAAATGAAGATCTCTTTCAAAATCTCGGAGAAGATCCTTCAGAGCCGTATAAGCTGGAGGATCGTTTCATGACCAAACCGCAGGTGCTTTTTTGGCTCTGTAGGCTCGTCCTTAAATCCTTGAAGAGTGTACACAGTGAGAAGAAAGTGGTCTTCGTTCCCGCGGCTTTCATCAAAGCAAAAAGGGAGTCCATTCTACGAGAACTTGCAAACGCGTCACCTGATGAGAAGGGACAAAATTCAGCCACCTTTGTCAGTGAAGGAGATGTCCTGGCGGCATGGTGGAGTCGTTATGCAACACTGCACCTGCAGGATCAGCCTGATAGGACTGTCACCATTAATAATGCATATGGGCTACGCTCTCCACTATCGGGCAACGTCTTGCCACAAGATCACGCTTATCTTTCTAACGCAGTTGGCTCACTATTTCTTCTGACCAAGGTGGGAGATATATCATCGAAGCCACTGAGTTGGCTAGCAGCTAGGTTTCGACAATGCATTACGGACATGGGGACTCGGGAACAGATCGAAGCCATGATGTCTCACTTTTATCCCAAAAAGGGCCCTATCAGCAGTTACAAGATGGTAGGGGACATGTGGATGCACGCGGTGGCATTTACAAACTGGACCAAGGGAAGACTCTTCCAATTTGATGCTGCCTCAGCCACGGCATCAGCTGAGAGCGGAGAAGTATCTAGTTCAGGTTCAAGCAAGAAAAATCCGGTGCTGCCAAGCTACATTGGTGGTCACATACGAGTGAAGCATGTCACTTTGGATAATTTCTGGATAGTTTTGGGGAAAGATGCGGACGGTAACTACTGGCTCAGCGGGGCATTGAGCAAAGCACGTTGGGCTCAGATTGAGAAAGAGCTTGAGAAGGAGTCGACCGAGAAGTTTTGACGTCGGGTTGATGACCGGGAGGTGATAACCCGGTCGTCCACCATGAATAGGTACTCTAGTACAAGCGTCGAAGTGAACTGGCGTGCTAATATTACAGTTTCGGTAAACAGATGAAGTATAGACTACCAACGCGTACTCGGTGAGTTAAGTCGACTACATTAATGTGAATACTATGCTCGACACCCTCCTCACTGCTGGTACAAAACTCGTAAAAGGATTAATCCACGCCAACGATACCACCCTACACTTTGAATGTTGAGCCTCTAGATCTGATATTCAGCATATAGTCCTCCTCGACTAGGGGTCGTCGAACACTGAAGGCTGCCAAGAACAGACCCCTGGGTAGCCGATTAAGGCCTGTTGTATCTCTTTGTTGGTAGACTGGATGGCTTAAACTTGTCTTCATGTTAGAGGAGATGAATGCCAAAGTATCCGTAGACTTTGTACTAGACATAAGGTATTGTGCCATTCATCGCAGGACTCGGTTGCACGCCCTACCACATTTACAAGTGCAAAGTCGCAAAATTTGCAAGAGCTGTGAGCTCGAGCATAGAAACTGGGCTTGGTTGGTACAAAGAGCAAAAATAAATCACTTTGAACAGCAAAAACATACAACAGCCGGTATTCGCTGGTCGTCACCGACCCAACTACTAATCTGCCCCTTACNNCTTGTAGGTATGGTCGTATGTAATAGAGCGTGAGCATTATCGGATTATAATGGCAGCACACACTTCTGGGCCATGCGTAGCTGAACAGGCCTGTTAGAAGTTAGAACTCTCAAGGGTTGAAAGCCAACAAATTACAGGCAACAGCGCGATCCTGGTCTTGGTCCCGCTAAGGTCTCCATACTACATGACCAACCTCAACTCAAAAGACAATAATCCCGGATCGTCGAACATAAGTTTCTCTGGGTTTTTGTTTGTAACAATTCCACTACCTCAGAGGATTTGTTGATTCTCTCTACAAAACTTCTGTGCTGTGCCAATGTGAGACAGATTCGAAAATGCACTGGTCTTTCCAAGCTGATTAATGGGATTTCAGAAGATTCTCGTTGTCTTCGAAGTCTGTTGGCCTTGGAGAATGCTCGCGCAGTTCCGACAGGTGATGGCACTCAAGTTCGGCTAACAGCTCCAGAGGTAGGAGTGCTTCAAACTCTTCCAGTACTTTATAACAGTCTCAGAAACCAGACAGCCCCTGTCCGGTTTGTCTGTTCGAAGTACATCTCTCCACTGACATTCTACAGCCTCGGATAGTCTTTGGTAAAATTAACACACAACCATTTCGGCATATTGCGTAATCCAACGCATAATTCACGATGCTAGCATCTTACGCGGGCAAGGCTGGTAGAAGTCAATCTTGCATAGAAGTATGTGACAGTGATTCCCTGAGAAGTCGAGCTGTTAAGATCTCTATTTAACACATTTGCCCACGTAATCCCTGATCCGGTCGCAGATCAGTGGTCGAGACGACGCTTGTTCGAGACACCTCAGGGCGAGCTGGAGGAAAGAGGTTTCTATGCATATCATGGTGTTGAATCTTCGAATTCAGCCCGTTTCCGCCGTTGGGTGGCGACGCTAAGTTGTTGCATTTTCTAAAAGACCTCTGTACTAGTAGTGCCCGCAGTTGACGGCTGGAATGACAAGTTGCTACAGCTCTGCCTCCGGTCTCGGCATTCTGCTTCATCCCTAGCAGAAGGACACATCGACATCACCACAAGACTCGGAGGCGACCTACTGTGCGCCGACAGCCCTGGCCCCGAGGTATTAGTAATGTTCGCGCTGTTTTATTACCAAGTTTGTTTTACAGCTTGCAAGCTAGACAAGGGCATAATCTGGAGCAATCGAGAAGACCGACCGGCAGCTCTGACTTCGGCGCCCGCGGCCACCGGCCACCACATGCGCCCCTCAAGCTCCGAATCTCCGCACCGCCGAGAGCGAACTCCGCACAGGATACAGCTCATGTCTCGTCACACCTGAGAATATAATACCCGGTCGCGAAAGCCTCGCTAAGCTTGACGAGCACTTTATCTATTCACCAAGCTCAATTCTCGCATATACCCATTCTCATCAGACACTTCACCGCCCCTTTTAATTAACAATCATCAACATGAGTGTCATCGCTGTTGCAGGAGGAACTGGTGATGTTGGTCGCACCATCGTGGAACAATTGGTATCGTCTGGGAAGCACGAAATCTTTATCCTGGCAAGAAAAGTAAGATATTATTTGTTCTCTAGAGGGCTGAGCTAACACAATAGAAGCAAAATTCTTCAACTGTTCCCGGTGCCGAAGTCCTTGTTGTTGACTACAATGACACGGATGGCACTGCTAATATCCTGGAGAACAAGAGGATAGATACTCTCATCTCAACCCTGCCCGGCGTGGCTGCCGACTCGCAGCTTCAGCTCATTGCTGCGGCTGACAAAGCTTCGACAACAAAACGATTCATTCCTAGCGAGTTCGCATCATATGTTCCCCCAGAGTGAGATATCAGGCCCTGGCCAAGGCTTTGGGAAATGTGCAAGTGTGCTGACATGTATGCTCTAGTGCCACTGATGACTTTACTGCGGCAGCGCGCCAAGCCGCCGCTGCGTTGAAAAAGACGGGATTGCAAGTCACTCGCTTCGCGATTGGTATTTTCATGGACTACTATGGCGTGCCCAACGTGCCCACACATCTTCGCGCCTTCGTCTGGGGCATCGACATTCAGAATCGTCGCGCTGCTATCCCTGGCACTGGTGACGAGGTCTGGGCAACGACCCATACCAGGGACCTGGCACGTTTCATCGAGCGTCTACTCGAGGACGAGGACTGGCCAGAAATTAGTCTTGTCAGCGGTTCTGATGTGACCTTTAACCAGATCCTAGCTCTTGCGAAGCAATATACAGGTAAGTGCATCTGCAACTCTGTCCAAGAATTTAGGAACATAAATGTTGAAGTGCGTGATAGGCGATGATTTCGAGGTCACTTACGACAGCTATGAGAAACTCAGCCAGGGCCATGCCACGGTCATTTCCAAAGACTCCACCTATGACGGCCTAGATCCCGAGGTCATGTGCTCATTTATCGGGAAAACTACAGTCGAAGGGGGGCTTGCGCTGCCCAAGGAAGGTCGCTTGAACGATCGATATCCGGATATCAAACCCATTAGTATCGAGGATTTCTTAGCTAAGGCCTGGAAGAGGAATTAAAGTGCGCTGTTGGAGGTAAAAGTGTCCTGAGGTCTATTGGCAGTGTGTTGGGTTTCAGGTGTTTAAGAGAAATGTTCTCGAGAAGATCAACAATTGAAGACCGCAAAGGCGAACGGCAACCTTCACCATACCAGGCAATGAAAGAATTGTGAATAGCATTAGGTGTTTGAAAGACTATCACAATTGCTACTCGCAAATAAACTGTGAAGGTCGGGGATGCACAATCTGCGTTAACGATGCAGTGAAAAATTGCAAACCACTGAAAATGTGAATAGGGTCAATGCCTGTCCCGTGATGAGACGGCATATTGTATTGTATGAGGGCCGTCATTTTCATTGAACCCAAATGGTATCACGAAATGATGTCAGCGTCTAGACTCGACAGTGGATGCCAGCCCGGTGGGGCAACATCAAGTCATGCTGGTGTCTGGTGACGACAGGGTTTGCTGCGCAATCTCACCTCACCTCGTCGCACTTCTTCGGCTAATCCTGGCATTCTTGCTTTCGGCTGAATCCTTTTTCATTTATGGTGCAAGGTCTTGACATGACATGTGACTCGTAGCATATGCAAAGCTTAGAGCAGGGTATTCTCACAGGCGCTCGACGAAAGCCTGGGCTCAGTGACATGATCAACGCCTCTTGTTATGTAAAGACGCGCACAATTCCCTAGTTAACTGTGAGAAAACGTGAGCGATTGTCGAATCAGACAATGTGTGCCTCTGAAGGCCATTTTTATTCGTTTGCCACCTTAGCACTCAGCCCAGGTTCTTAAATTAGTACAATTTCCCAGGAGGTGGGTGGATAAGGGGCTCTAGGCCTAGGCCTAGAATGGCGTGCCTGGCTGCACCGAGTTGCTGGAAGAGGAAATCCGGTGCGCGCGACAGGAGTCACGAGCTCCAAGCAGTGAATCATCCAGCTCTATGGATAACTTCAACATGAAGCAGTATTGCCTTACGGTCGTTACTGTAAATCACCGCCTTGCCTTAATCAAGCTGATTGTGTCCAAGTCCCTAATGTGGGCTTAGCCTCTGTTCTGTGCCACCCGGGCGCATCGTATCGCATCCTTCGGCCCTGTTAGAGCTGAGCCTGCGTCCGACGGCCCAATCAGGATCCACACAGGTGGATAGACAGAAGAGCCGGGGGCCTAATGAACATGCATAAAGGCTGTGGCGGAAGTTTTCCTGTCGCCCGCGCCCCAAAAACGCGTGCAGACCCTTAAGCGCTACGCTACCCCCTTTGAAAATATGCTTGAACGACCCCTTCCACTTCTTGGCGACCGACTGTCCCTCGTTCTTCTGGCGGTGTTTTCGCAGTGATGAGCCTGCCTCTACTATGGCATATCATGTAAGGCTGATTGGCAGCTTCTTGATCACCGTGAGTCGCCCCAGCCCGAGCATCTCAAATCCCGCATCAAAGCCCAGCCCAGCCCAGGAGACATACGCCTTGGCCAAGTCTGGGCGCGGCAACCAACTGCAAATGGACATGTCGGAGAGCTAACACCTTGGCGCACAGTACTCATTGCTTGTCTTGTACATCCGGTCTCAGTGCTGGCGAGACCCAACGTCAAAGTTCTTCCAGCCTGAACGTGCTTATGTCCCGGGCTACTCGGCGCACCGCATTGACGAGTCTTTGCGTTATGTCGACTCCAACTTTACCCACGTAGCTCAAGATGCCAACCCTGCTCCGCCAGAACTGTGTGTCGGCATCCCGTCGGTGAAGAGGAGGGGCATCTCGTATCTCAAGTCGACGCTGGGCTCACTCCAGCATGGGCTCACGCCAGAAGAGCGAGCCAAGATCCACTTCGTCGTGCTCCTTGGCCACGTGAGGGAGTGGAAGCATCCGGACTATGACCAGCCCTGGCTTGACAAAATGGCCGACAAAGTCATCCTGTACAAGGACGACGAAGAGATCCTCTCTGTGGCCAAGTCTCTGGAGCGGAACCGCACTCATGAGTTCAAATCCAAGTTCGACTATTACCTCGTCATGGAGGAGTGTCAAAAGACCAACGCGCAGTACACCCTCATCGCCGAGGATGACAACGTCTTCATGGATGGATGGAGGAGCAGGACAATGGCTGCTCTGCAGGAGGCAACTACGAAAACCTTCGAAATGGGCGTTACCCAATGTAAGACACTCTAAGCACTCCCGCGGCTGCTGAGACACGCTTCTTTGACAGCTGGGCTAATCCGAAACAGTCACCTACCTACGCCTCTTCTACTATGAGAGACTCCTGGGTTGGAACGCCGAGTCGTGGCCAACATACCTTGCCGCATGCGTCGGGATCATTGCCGTGGTCCTGTGCGCTTCTCTCCTGTCAAGCCGGTACATACCCGTCGTCCGCTTGCATCTGACGCGCGAGAGCATCATCATCATCACTTTCGTCTTTACACCTCTCTATATCCTTCTTTTCTTTTCAGCAGGAGCCAACTGCCTGTTCCCGCAGCCCACGGGCGTCCATCTCATGTCGGAGCACGCCTGCTGCAGCCAAGGCCTGGTCTTCCCCCAGGAGACGATGGTGAACGAGCTTATCCCTCTATTCCGCGAGAAGAGATGGACCAAAATCAACATGGACAGCCTCATAGAAGAGTACGCCGACAGCATACACGGCCTACGCTGGGCGCTGACGCCGGTCGTCATGCAACACGTGGGCGGTCGGAGCAGCCACGGAAAGCACAGGGACAAGTACGGAAAGATGACGCCGAAGCACATTTGGAATTTTGATTTCGAATTGAACGACGCAGCCAGCCTAGCGAATGAGCATTAGACAGCGTGGCCGGGGCCTTTGACAAATGAGACATGACGGTGGCTGAGATGATTTTCACGATTTTGTATACTAGAAGTGGCTGCAGCTTTGGTTTTGCAGTTCTATAATCGGCATAATCTAATACTGGTCATGAAGGCAATAGTGCCACCAAGAGCGGGCTGTGTGATTCATGCCGACATGGCGTACGTAACTTAAGCAGCCACTCAATTGACAGGGATGTGTGTCTTGAACACAGAAGCCTTCCCCACCAGTCAGCCTCTGGATCGGTCTACATGGAAAACAGCATATTCAGTGTCGATGCTCAAAAGAAGAGCACATACCCCGCTTGCGCCGTGCACGAAAGCATGACATCCTCAACCAAGGCTCATGTCTTTGAGAATAGTGGTAGAGCCTCGCCTGCATCGCATGACGTGTTCACGTACTTCCATGCCCTGCCAGCTGAGTTGCGCCTCAAAGTATGGAGCTACGCAGTGCCCCGTCGTCGCATCCTCAAAGTACGCTTGCGCAATCGTGTGCTATCAGATACGCTCCTAGAGCGACAGGGCGTCCTGCGGCCCCCGTCTCATGCAGAGGAGCGCTACGGCGTAGTGGTTGACGGCTACCAGACCATCAACAAACTGTTCCGCATCAATCGAGAATCGCGGGACGTCGCTCTGGCGTTTTACAGGGTGCAATTCCCCTGCTGGTATATCAATGGGGCAACGACCAGGGACACGAGAATGACTCCCGGCACCATGTACTTCAACCCCGAATTTGACTGCTTGTGCATCCGGAACGATACCGGACAGGTCATCGATTTCATCCATGACTTGAAGACGGTCCACGATCCACGCCGAGTTGGACTCCTCAGCCTTGCCTTGGACAACAACGGCCTGAAGGGCGACGAAGGCCTTTGCAAGACCAATCCGGCCATGCTGAGTGTCGCCATCAGGAGAAGTTTTCAAGAGACGCTCCGCCAGCTTCGGCAGGTTTTCTTTATCCACCTTCAGAGCACAGGGCGCCATGTGTTTGGGTTTTCGAGTGGCGCGCAATCCTCGGAGATGCACCAAAACATGGCATTCCCCATCATGGGCATGGCGCTCAATTTTGACCGCTTGCGGCCCGATCCGCGGCCCATCGAGAGGGACTTGGGTAAAGTCTTTTTGGATCGCGACCCTCGCGAGATGGTTCATGCATGGCGTCAGCTTCTTCACTCTTGGATTGGCGCCTCTCCGACCAAGCTCGAGGAACGGATCCTCATCGCCTTCTCGGGGACTATCCCCACCATCTTTACCTCGGAAGATGCGCAGGAGTGGTTCCAGAGGGAGGAGAGAGCTTGGATAACACAAAACTCGCGACACGGAGGCTTCAATGAGCTCGCGAGCTATGGCTCACTCACGACACAAACCGCCTTTGGGTTCTGGTTGTTTCCAATCAACGCTTTCGGTCCGCTCCCCGCACCGCGACAGCGGCTGTGGCCTGTATCCCAACATTACTGGGACTTGACAGCGTTTCGGCCTGATTTGGGAGTGGTGGAATTGCCGCGGAGGAGATAATTCTTCACTACTGCACAAGTCAACAAGCTGAGGCCTGCGCCCGATAAATTACAGGGAAGAACCGAGCCAATCATCACTCGATCATCCTCTACCCTAAACACTCTTGTACGATAGGTTGGAGGAGGATGCCTGTAATCGTAATCAATTGCTACATTATGGGAGATTGTTCCACTAAAGGCATTATGTTATGAAGTAGGAATTACTTTGCGGCAAAAAGAATGATAACACCTGTGCTCTGCGCTTTTCGTTCCATTGTCTGGCACCATGGACTTTATCGAGCGCACCATACCAGACTGGTGCGACAGGACGACTTCACATTCACGTTCAAATGCCTGCAAAACGGTGTCCAAGATTGACATTGGAACCCAGGATGTAAGCGACCAAGAACAAGCAGATTCAGCACAAATTACGTGGCTTAACTATGAAGAAGCATCACCTCAGACCCTTAACTTGTGATAGATACTTGTTTACTAGTCCCCATGACAAGCCGTGCTTCCCAGAGGGCAAATTGCAAAAAGCACGATAAGTATGACTAAGCGGAAATTCGCCGTCATGTTCCGTGTGCTTTGGCTTCAGGGCTGACCGGAGTCCGTGGTCGCCTGCAGCTGGTGCAATCCTACAGCGCAGGCCACGATCTATCTCCACGCGGGGATACTATCTCCGCTCCTCACTTATCCCCGTCCCGAGCTTGGTATAAGAGACAACGCTGCTCAACAAGTAAGTCGGGTTTGGCAATACAATTACAATTCAATTCCTTGACATCGTCTCCAGCCAATCCAGTTCCGTCAAAAGCAAATTCATCAGCAAAAATGGAAGGCCTTCGTCGCAGCTCGTTTGTGCCATACAATGCCCCTCTGACGGAGCAAAACCTCCCCGACCAGTCAGGCAAGGTTCGCACTGATTCGGTATTCCCAAAGAAAACCGATTAAAAATGCTGACCCATGTTTCTATTTTCCTCTTATAGGTCATTCTGATTACTGGTGCTTCCAGTGGAGTTGGCAAAGAGCTCGCCAGGATATTGTACCAGCGCAACGCGACAGTATATATGGCTGCCCGGTCTCAGTCTCGCACCGAGGAAGCCATTAATGATATCAAGGCATCCCAACCAAACTCCAAGGGCCAACTAAAATTCCTCAAGCTCCAGCTTGACGATTTAGCGACCATCAAAGCATCTGCGAACCAGTTTCTCGCACAAGAATCCCGCCTTGACGTCCTGGTCAATAATGCCGGCGTCATGACACCGCCTCAAGGCTCCAAGACAGTACAGGGTCATGAGTTGCAGCTTGGTACCAATGTTCTTGGTCACTTCCTCTTCGTCCAATTCTTGACCCAGTTGCTGGTCCAGACAGCAAAGACAGCACCTAAGCACAGCGTCCGCTTGATTTGGGTGTCTTCTGTTTCCGCTGATTTTGCACCCAAACCGGCCATCAACTTCTCCAATATGGATTACCACGAAGATGAATCTGCAGCTGTCAAGTATAACCGATCCAAGGCTGGAAATCTTATTCATGCTGCAGAATTCGCTCGGCTATATCGCGACACTGGCATTGTCAGCTTGGTAAGTTTGGTTTCCAGCCTGCCCGGGGTGCGAAATCATATAAACGTTGACTAATAATCCCTTAGTCCCTCAACCCAGGGCTGTTGAACACCGGGCTGCAGAAGAATTTCGGGCTGGGCCAAAGGGTTTTCATGGTATGTCGCCCCCTCCCCAGAGACCAAGCATAGCCATCCTCTCAAAGCTATCCACCATCGTTATAGATACTCCAAACTAACAAGAGTGAACAGAAAATCATGGGTCGCCCTGCCAAATTTGGCGCTTACACTGAGTTGTTCGCTGGATTCGATGCCTCAATAACCCAAGGTGACCTGTGGAGTAAGTCCTCGAGAAGTCTAGCCGTTTGCCGTCTTGGGCCATGCTAACAACAAAGTCACTCCATTTGGCAGAAAGGAGCAGCCAAGACCCGACCTTGTGGAGCCTGAGCTCGGCCGCAAGTACTGGGAATGGTCTGAAGCACAAGTGAAGGCATATTTGTAATGCTTGAAGCTGGAGTCATCAACACACGAGTTGTTTTGTTCGATATGTGTACGGGGTAACAATAGGCTTTGGGAGCTATCGGCATATGCAAGCAAGCATTTTTGGGTTGTCACCACAGACTTTTCGGTTTCACGTGAAGGCAGGAATGATTTTGGAAGTTTTACGCTGTGTTGATTCGAATAGAGGCGTCCAGCTTGCTTTAATTAATTTAATACATCCCTGGAACTGGCTAAATAGATTAAGTAACAACCGCATTCACAGATTCCAGCAAAATCTAAGTATGGGCCTAACTCAGGTCTTATAATATCCTGCAGCTGGTCCTCGTCACTGAAGCACCAGGTGGTGATGGAATTGTGGATCTTCAATGACAGAAGGGTTGCATAAAAGTGGCTAACCAGTCTATGGAATGGCACGGGCTGGCGAGACGGTATAGCTGACATACTGGCGCTTGGGAGCCGCCATCTGCAAGACAGCACGGACGCAAGGACTGTTAGGGTCTCGAAACCTGGGCGTGTTTAGAGTTTGAGAATTGAAAGAAAGTCTGGTCATCGGTAAAGCTTCGTAAAGGGATATCTTTGCGCAAAGCCCCTCTATGACTGTGTTTCTTTCTCGAAAATATTGGTGGAAGAGCGGCTAAAGACGCCGTCATTGGACCTGCTCAATTACAATCTAGACTGAAAGCGAAAATCCTTACATGTCATGCGCCATGGTTGCAGCAAAGATGCAGAATGGCACGGTCTGATCTGCATTGCCGGCTTGTGTGGCGGGATGTTATTGGTAACTGATATCACTGCGCAAGACACTGTCCATTATCACGTAGTACCTCAATGAGGCACGGCTAAAGAGCAAATATCTGTGGAAACCCCGAGGTGCGGTCCTGTAAGCCGTGGATATTTGTCAAATGCCATGGCGACGCGATGTTTCCATGCTTTGTTCGTGTCTCGCCTTCCGCTCGTGTCGCTGCGGTCAATGTTCATAAAATTGATGTCCTTGATAAGAAGACTGATACTTGGTTGACCGCCAGACCTCTCTCGGCCCTATTTGGGCCTGTTGTGTCAAACATACGTTGGGTTACCAGTAGTCAGTTCGACTAATCGCCCCCTTGCACCCTTTGCCTGGATCGCGACCAGTCAGCTAGGCGCAGTAGCAGCCTTGAGGTCTTGACGATAAAATCTAAGCACCCGCATGCAGATTTTTCCTGCGAGTCTCACATAGATGTTTCCTCCTATTCGTCAAGCCGAGGCGCATCGAGAATAAGTGAGACACGACCCCTCGCATCGTAGCTGAGAATCCAACAGTGTGATCAACGTGTACACTGTTTCAGTGGCTACTGATCGGGATGACAATAATGGAGGGGCTGAAGCCCAAAGGAGAACACATAAGAAGCGCTCTGGCCCGGATGGACTCGTCCCTTTTTGAACCTCCGCAACTTATACCAAGACCTCATTTACCCTTGCGCTTCAAAAATTCATTTCCATTGACCGCTTGTTGAAACAAAGATGCGGGCCTCAGACCTTCTCACTTTCCTCTTCAGCATGCTTATGGCTCTACACCGTTTGTGAACCATTAAGGTACTCGCTTGATGCCCTCGCACATGTAATCAGACACCCATTGGGAAAGCCTCGCGCTGATCGCCATCGTTAATCAAGAAGTATAAGCCGGGAACATCGGGCTACATGATTTTCGGGGCCGGGGAAAAGACGAGGTATGTTTTATTTGAACAGCGAGCCATAGGTGCCACATTGATTGCGGTAGCTAATGTCAAGTAGCTCAGGCATTCGCTGTCTTGCCCTCCGCTCACCTCGATACATATCTTACGTTTTCAATGAGGTCCCGAGGAATATGATGGGTTATAAAGAGATGGATTTCATTCTGAAGCAACTATCCAAATAAAGAACTTGTTCTACTGGCCTATAGCTGGTGCCATGTTCATAGCCATGGTTGCAAAGCTGCATGGTTCCTTCAAATTTACTGTAATTGCTCATTGAACCTGGCTGCCATGAATTAGTGTCGTCAAATTGGATGTTAAAATGACCAAAGTTCGATTCTCAGACTTTCCCCATTGCCTTGCTTAATCGACGCAATATCTTGTTTGTCAGATGCTTGATCCTTTTACTGTTTGCAATCAGTCTTAAAATTATGTACAGCGCTATGAATCAGGAGTGACTTACCACGTTGATCCATCTTGCCAGCCACTTCTCCACGGCGTCCTTTGCTTCGTCTATGAGGCCAAGTTCTTTGCAATGAGGTCAGTATTTCATACTAGGATCAATCGGGATCACGGGACAAACTACCAAGAAGCAATTGGACACCACCTCGAAGACCGGATTCGAGAGCCGACGCAATCCATGCGTGCGTGTGTGAAGTATGCTCACCAACGAATATCATCTGGTCTACATTAGGCCGAGGTCGACGCACGCATAAATGTAAGTGACTTACGTGACTGTGAGTCTTGAAATACTCAGGCAGGTATGTTTCATGATTTCCCACGATGGGTGCCGCCCAGCCTCCCGAGGCAAGCTCATCCAACGTCCAGCAGATGCGAGAGTATTTGCCCGTATATTCATCAATGGCGACCTTGCCGTGAATCTCAGCCATGGCATCAATGACATACTGTACGTGCTGTTCTTCAGGCACGCCAGCCCATTCGACTCCATAAGGCTGGCCAGGCTCGTACGAGGCAAGGATTGTTGCCGGGCCTGTGCCATTAATGTTGTATGAAGGGTAACATACACTACCAATACCAGGAATATCTGTCGTGGTGGAGCAGGATCCGTAGATGGGGTTGTCCAGATGCTCCCAGAAACGCGTGCGGTATTCGAGGGCGACCTTGCAGGCAGATTCATAGGAGAGAGTGTTGATCGCGTTCCGCATCACAAATGGTAGACCTTATAGGTTAGCATCAACCCATGGAGTCGAAAAGAAAACTCACTGGGAAGCCGCATTCTCTGAACCACTGTAAACGGGGTAGCAATGACTGCATAATCATATTTCCTTGATTCCAAAGGCTCCGTATAATTTCCGCGCCATCCTAACGTAAGTTTTCGTGTCTTTTTGTCGAATTGAACACGCTCAAGCTTCTTTCCATACTCAACATGACCATCAACTAATGGGAGAAATGCTTCAGGTAAACGATTCATGCCTGAGACGGTTTCATTAAGTCTTGGAAATGCTCTTCCTGGAGAAAAGATGACTGCTTACCGCCATCAATTGTCTTCAAGGAGGTTGTCGGCGAAAATATGACAGAGTAGTACAGCTCGGATGCTTGTTAGTATTATTCTTTTGTCGGTTTTTGAAAATGAACTCACAGTATTCAAATACGAGTTGTAATCGATACCACTAGTGATGGCATTGGCGTCGGTAACAGAACCTTTCAGGTAGTTGACGAGATACGCGAACTCGGACCACTGATCTCCAGGTAGCCCATCGGGTCCACGATCTTCTAAAAAGAATAATCAGATACCGATTTTCAAGGCAAACCGATGACTAGACCTACTGAGAAAGTCTGCATGAGCTTGCCACATGTTGTTCGTAATATTCACCAAGAAATCCTGGCCTGGTAGTGAAGCAAACGCTTGCTGGCGAAGAGTAATGGCCGAATCCGGTAGCTCAACTTGTGGAGCGCCAAGAGAAGGGTCGGCGGCAACTTGTGCTTGAGTGGGTGGCAGCCCAGTGGCGAGTTTTCTGCCTTGGTAGTATGCCAAGCCATTTGGGCTGCTAGAAATGAAAGGGATTAAATCGATAAGGGATTCCGGGTTCTTCGCCTTGTTCAGTCGGTTTAGTTCTTCGATGACTTGGAAAACAATGGCTTGATCGGAGAGATTATAGGTGGTGTTGTTCAACAACGTCGCTTGGGGGATGCGCATTGGCCCCATTTCTTGATAAGAGTAACCGCCAGGGCCTCCAGAGAGATACTCGGTGCGTACACGACCTCCCAAGCGGTTACTACCTTCGATAAGTGTGACGTTTGATAGGCTAGCCTGCTTGAGAACCAGGTAGGTCATCAGGCCACCCATGCCCGCGCCAACGATGGCAATGCTTTTGGCCTTGGCAGCTTCATCATCTACATGCTTGTTATCCTTGCTCTCGAGCAAAGCTACTCCATCGAACCAAGGCCCCCAGACATTGAACCCGGTTTCGTTCGTCATGACGACACTTCCACAGGTTCCATTTGTGCTCCTCTTCGTCTTGCCAAGGTTGATGTGCGATACAGCTTGCAAGTCTTGTCGATCACTTCGCCCCAGCAGCTGGCCAGATTCATCCCAAGCAGACAGACAGCCGTGAGATTCCACATCCCGCGGTATAACCCAAATGAGCCTGTGAGGCTTTGCTGGATCAACAACGCGACTAATTACATGACTGGCGCTAGTTTGAGCTTCGGAGCTGCAAGTATCATATGTAAAAGTCACGGAGCCAGAAAGAGGGGTTTTGTAGTCGATGTGAACGTTAGCAATGCGCGTGTCAAGGACACGATCGGTTCTGATGTGCACAACCGGCTTCGAAACTGCTGTGGAATAGCACAAGCAGAAAAACAGGCCAGCTGCGAAGCTGGTGTGTACAGGCCACTTCATGCTGGCAGATTGGTACACTTTTCAGAAGGAATGTGAGGCTTACACGTCTTGAGTTGAGAGAAATCATCCAACATTTATGTCTGACTCTTACGAGGCTCAAATCAGCCAGTCAAGCAACTTTAACAGCCCAGAAAGCATGCAGAGTACATGTTAGCTAAGCTCATTGTGGCAGGCCGCTAGGACTCGTATAGCAGTTTCTGATACGGAGATCAAGGATCAACCGTCATACTGCACCTGTGGCTAAAAGCTGACCCTTGCTAGGACCCTCAACCTTGCAACAATGGATTTCAGCTCACCTAATTCCCCGCATGCCTTGGCATCTACCTAATCAGCGACATCAAAGTTTTGTTTGGAGGGCTTTAAACAGCAGGGTATTCTCAAAAAGTCACGCAAACATGTTACTCATTCCGAAACATATATCCGAGCTTGATACGTGTGATCCCATTGCACTTACATCTTCGGCCTCTCCAGAGACAATACTATTTCTTGCCTGCTGAATGATTTTACGTTCTCGCGACCAATAACGATAAATGACTTAAATTGTCCTGGTCATACTTTCATTTCTTTCTAAGTGTACATAGGGTGTTGTTCTAGCTCCTACAACATTCAAAAGCCAGATAAATGATTATTGGACGAGTCAGAGAATTTGACAGTTCAAAAATGCCCAGGAGCCAGTGTCATCCTAATTTTGACCATGATCGAGTCCATGACGAGGGCTATTTCATTGTTGAGCATGATTGCAAAAGCGTAAGATCAAGCGAGGAAGAGTCTCGTCTGAGGCAATGGCTAATAATGCAGACTGTAAGGACAAAAAGAAACGATAAGCAAAACAATGCAACAAAAGGTGCAGGATATTCACCGACACTTGGTCCGCTGTATGAAACCCTTGCATCATGTCAAATTAGTTACACTGCAACCGCTTGTATGAGGTAAGTTGAGTTTGAATCTCTTCTTGCGTCGCTGGGCATGATTCACAGACTATTAGCTAACGGTGTATGACCTCATACCCAGAGGCTTATGCTACGTGAGGTAATCAGGTAATCGAGTTCACGTCTCAACATCTTCTTCAACTGTAATTCTATAGCTTGACGTACTGTCCGCGCAGCAAGACATACACTGATTGGGCATATTAATTCGAAGGGCTTTCATTCCCAGAAAGTCTCCTCCAAGAGGCTTAGCATCGTCCTCATTCCCTGCCATTGCTCCTCGCCGCTCACACGGATCAGCTCGGGCGGCAGCACGAAGCCGTTGTTGCCCGTGTCCCGCAACTCGATGAGATACGCCCACTGAGCCTTGCCCACACTGTATGCATAATCCACGCTGTAGCCCGTGGAGGGATAGAGTACTGCACAACTTGGGCCAAACACAAACTGGACACCATCAACCCTACGGATGGCATTGCTGACCTCGCGGCCCATTGTCACATGCTGTCCTAGCTCGTCGATGTAATGAGTACAGTTCCAGCCAACCGGCGCGAGGAGGTACTGGCTGTAGCTGTGCCAATCAATGAAGAGCTTGATGCCAGTATCATCGCGGAGCTTGTCAACCAGGGCGTGCATGCCTTGCATCTCCGGAGTGTCGCCTGGCTTAGCGCCCTTGTAAGTCTGGGAGCAAGGGTTGGTAGACGCGCCATTCGGATTGGCATCCCACTTGTAAGGCCAGTTGCGGTTGATATCGCGGCCAATACAGGTGGAATTTCTTGAACAGGGAGGGGGTTGTCTGTTCTTGCGCCAAAGTCTGTCCGTTGTCTGCGTGTGAACAAAGCCTGGGCATGAATGTAAGCATATTTTACATTTGACAGGCCTGGATGAAGCGGATGTTCTTCTACATCCGGGACGAGACCGTGGGAACTTACCGTCGGGGTTGACAAATGGGAAGACCCAGAAGTCGTAGTCATTGATGAAGCCGGTTACAACTGGGTCTCTGCCGTAACCGGACAGGAGCTGCAAGGTGAGATACTCGACAACCATGGCTGAGATCCACTCTCTTGCGTGAACAGTACCATGCCACAGCACAGCAGGCTTCACTCCAGGGCCGGAGGAACCCCAGAAGTGAATACCAAATTGATCACGACCCTCGTACGAGGTGCCAGTAGATACCAACTCCGAATTGTTTGGATAAGCGGCGTGCAAGTCCTCAAAGAAGGTGACATGATCCTCATAGTCGTGATACGAGTCAAACCATGCGGGATCCTCCACACTCTGGCGTTTCTCGTGCTTGCCACGGCGCTGAGGGGTGTTTTGAGACTCGGCTGCGATGGAGCGGCCCAGATCCTCGTGCATGGTGTGATAATCGAGCCCAAGCGAATTGAGGGCGGGGAGGTGATCAGGGCTCACTGCAATCGTGAGATCATCCCTGTCAAAGTTCCATTCATCGAACTCCTTGATGACAGACTGGACCTGGTCGTGGATCTTGGCGACGGAAAGACCGCGCTGAGCCTTGATTCGCACTACCTTGTACCCATCATATGATACCGGCTCACCCGACGCCACGGCAGAAACACCGTTAATCAGGGCCAGTATGGCGACGGAAGTAAGGCCGGAAAGCTTCATTGTTTCCGTCCCCGCCAAGTCGCGCACCGGATGACGAGATAACAACAATATCACAGAATGGTTTGGATAATCGAGAAAAATAATCTCAGCGACTGGCTGCAATGGCCGCTCATATTTATACGCATCCCCTCATGCGGTCGATAGGCCTCTCTTTTTCCAATACAACCCTGGAACTGCATACCACCCTATCACTAGTCCCGCAGTCCGGTGGTATCATCGCCATGATTGAAGGTTCTGCCTCCTTCCTATTCGACATTAGGTGCAGCTTGGCAGCCATCATGATCAACCCGATACGCAAACGGCGAGGCCTCAACAGAGGAGATGCAGCTCAATTGCGGGGACAACAGGCTGCGATCCTTCAATAGCTTTTAAGTAGAATGTCGTCAGGAGCTACTGACCAGGGTTTGCAAGTCGTCATCAAGCTAGTGAGGGGAAGATAAGGTAGGACGCATTACGAGCCGAGACCGGGGTACGGGCGGGGTGGCTGTGACGGGGGAATAGTGAACCGTGGAGAAAGTCCAATTGGCTCGCTCTGAAAGATCGGTCTGGACGAGTTGAAGGGATGAGTTCTGCGTCACGTCCTGGCAACCATCATCATCGCACTGCGAGGCTGCCCAGCGTTCTGATGATATGGTGAGCAAAGCCACCAGCTATTTGGCATGTTGATGGGCACATCGTTTCAAGCAGATGATCGAAAACTCAAATTCAAAATTCTATCATGACATCTCATTTGGTAACAGGGTGCCCCTCGATGACAACTTCATCTTGAGAAATCACCCTTTTTCGCCCTGGGAAGAAGCATATCAAGAAACCACAACCGGCTAGAAAGCCGGACACGCCAACTGCGGCATACATCCAGACCAAGTATGGATCCTGAGAAACAGCACTGAGGGCTATGCAAATTGCTGCCGCGACAGCAATAGTCAACCAGAAAAGAGCGGAGATGACAGATCGAAGGCTTTTTGAATGTTAGAGGTGCTCTTGTTAAGACGACAATACAGCCAATAAAAGGACCTGCTACTTACTGCTTAGGGGCGTGCGTGAAGGCAAGTTCCAATCCCGTAATGATGACAAATGCTTCAGATAGGGCCACGAGCACGTATGCCGGTGCCTGTATCCACACATGCAGACTGTTTGGTGGAGACTTGTAGATGTAATGCTGGAGGACGCTGGCGTAAACCATAGCAAGGGCAGCGAACATGAAGCCCATGAAGATCCGGATGACGGGATCAAAATTGATCTTGTATTTTCGGAGGAATGGATAGACAATCACTATCGTTCATGTTAGAGGCTTCTAGAGGAAGCTGGAAGTGGTGACTTACAATCGAGAAATGGGATGAAGAAGCAAAGCGCAATTGGGTTCAGGTTTTGCAGAAGATCGTTGGGTGTTCCGTGCAGAGCCATGGTGCCGGCTTGGGAGATGAGATTGTTCCACATCTGGTTCCAGCAAATAAAGTAAAACGGGAAGAACAGAAACATCTGCGATCAACATTAGCTTTGTGCCTGCAACTCAACAGGTATCCATACCTTGCAACTTCTCAAACCACGTTGCACGTCCTTGACATATTCGTCTGTGTATCTCTCCTGAGAAGCGATGGGATATCTCCCGTCCCTTCCATGTTCCCTAAGCACGGAAGGCTTTGCATTGACAAACCCTTTTTCTCTCATTGCGACAGACGTGGTTCGACAAGCATCGAGGATGGCAGAAGATATCGGTGGAACGCGGACATATTTGTTTTTTCCAAGGATGAATACGGCGGCAGAAAGGATGATTGCGCTACAAAGGGGACCTTAGCGTTTATTCGATCTGCTGATGTTGGATACTTACATCAAGGGGATCAAGTAAGCAAGCCAGAATGAGTGATGTGCCTCAAAATTAACGGTGATCAGCGGAGAAAGGGCTCCGATGTTGACAACCCAGTAGAACCTGATTAAATGGTTAGGCTCATAAATCCCGAGATAATTGATGTTTTACGCACCACATAAATAGCCGCTGCACGGTCAATTCGGGATCCACAATCACCTGTTCGCCCGATTTCAAGGTCTTCAGAATAGGCTGGGAGTTTTGGTACTGCTCGGCACATAGTGGCGTGACATTGGCCTTAATACCTCCAGTGCCGAGTCCAATGGTAACCATAGCTGCGATCAACCCTCCAAGTCCAACACCGTTCATGATGGCATCGTGTGTCGAAGTAGACACAAGAATGATGAGACCGATGACATAGATGACGCAAGCACAAAGAATGGCCCTGAACTTTCCAAGATATTGGTCTAAGCCGGGTTAGTTGATGTGAAGCTCAATCAACTATTGTAGAAGATGTCTCACCGGCGATGATGGCTCCAATAACGGTAGAAGCATATGCCCAGAATTTGAAGAAATTGCCGAGTGCTGTGGCGACAGCTTGTCCCCTGCCGAGAGCGCCTGGCTTCTCGTAACTTGGGTCATAAGGATTACTGTAGCCCTTTAGTTGATGTTCCTCCTCTAGCTTCGCATTGGATGGCTGACCTGATGTAGTTTTGTATGGGTCCTGAAAGCCCGAAATAGGTGAACCTTTCTCCTAACTTGGATATGTTAGCTGAGGCAGGGCAATGGCGACTCGTAGCTGTTTGCGGAAAATCACCTCAACGACTAAAATTAATAGTGCCACCATCGGCAACTTGTCCGGAATCCTACGAAGACCTTCTAACTCCGGAGCCTCGTGCTTGAGACCGGGATCCACAACGCTGACAGCGTCGCCCGCATGATTGATGTCGGTCTTCTTGCCTTTTGTCTCCATGTCTCTGCAATGACGATTGGTAAGACTGTAACAGCGGGGTGTGGCCCGTTCTGTGTATCGTAAGATAATCAAGAGATTGCAGTCGTATGGTCATGCCATCGATCGTACAGGATGGCACGGGGCTGACTCCACGTTTCTTATAGAAGAAAACCGGGGAGGACGATGTGCATCAAAACACATGCGCCCTGAGCAGCCGGCACAATGGGTTCCCTAGCAATAGATAACGCGGGGTTGAAATCCAGATTCATGATAGGTGGCGTTCTTCGGCCGGCCGAGCCTAGAGATAGGTCTTGTGGATCCAGTGATCGGCCAAGTCGACGGACCAATTGTAGCTCACGGCGTTGTGATTGCGGCCCTTATCATAGCGTTCGTCGGCATCCTCACCGGGCCGTGGACGCCAACCCATGAGCATTCATCTTAAGAGGGTGCCGTAGTACAGGAGGCGTCAAGAAAGTAGCGCCACAAGATCGTATCACATTGTTTTCAATTGCACAATCTCAGCAACCATGTTAGAGCAAACCAGCAATACTTTGACCGTCCTTCTGGAGCCTGTCACCATACGTGCAGAGCAATTGCCAACTCCGAAGCGCTTGGCGGTGTCAGGGACCCAATACAAAGGGTTAGACCCTGAATGGAGCCGTTTATGGAACGACCATGGCAGTGACATGGTTCGTGCTGATGAAGTTACTCTTGAAGAATACAGACAAAACCCAGCAGTACACAGCTTCACTTATCCCACCTACCCGGGTAAGTAATTCGATCAGTAATTTGGTAGTGATACTGATGGGGAAACAGGCCCTGAGGTCTTTCATGTTGAGGACAGGCGGGTGCCAGTGACGCATCCAGCCGGAAACATTGATATACGGATATACAGCCCCGAGGGTCCAGGTCCATTTCCAGTACATCTAAATTTCCATGGAGGTAAGCCAACGAAGACAATTTGATGTGGAAGTGAATTGATAAATCCAGGTGGCTGGGTACTTGGCAGTCTAAAGTCAGAGGCGGCGTGGTGTCGTCACATTTGCAACAAAGCCAAGATCAAAGTGATTGATGTGGACTACCGGATGGGCCCCGAATGTAAATTCCCAACTGCGATTTACGATTGCTGGGATACCGTCAAATGGGTATGTATTTTCCACTACAGCGATGGAAAAAGCTAACAAACGATGAGGCCATTGACAATGCCGCGTTACTCAACATAGACCCGCAAAGCGTCTCTTTCGGTGGACTCTCAGCCGGAGGTCATATGTCTGCCGTTCTCGCTCATTTTGCAAGAGACGAAGGCATTCCAATCAAGCTGCATTTGATGATTGTGCCGGCGACAGATATGCGCTACTGCAGTACAAAGATAAAGAAACTGACGCCGGAGAATTGCCCTTATGAAAGTGCCCGACTTTTCGCAGATGCACCATGGGGCCCATTGGGACGCGAGCAATGGTTCTTAAAATATTGGCTCGGAGATGACGCTGGTGAGTTTCTTCTTTACTTGCCCGCTCTCGTCCTGCCTTACTGACCATAATAGATGAACAAGACCGCATTTTGAATACATGGGTCATGACTCCCATGATTGCCTCTAATTTGAGGAACTTAGCACCAGCGCACATAGTAACGGCAGAGTTTGATTTGGAGAGAGATGAGGGAGAATCATACGGGAAGCTCTTGAAAGACGCAGGAAATCAAGTCACAATGAAGAGATATGCTGGGATGCCTCATGCATTTGGACATTATAACCATCCCACCAAAGGATTAAGCAAGAGCTTCGAATTCATTGAGGACACAGCTACAATTCTGAAGAATGTACATTTTAGTCAATAGTTCACTATACTGTATATTAGCAGTACGCTGAGGAGTCTCTTTGTACTCGCTTCTTCTGCAACTCACAGGAACATGGAGCAATGGCTGGTGGTCCCGGTGCAATGTACTCGAATTTGCTGCCCTCACTGTAAGCCAAACGTCCATTTTCTTTTAAGCTACAGTAGATACGGGGCTCTTCTTCCACAATCCCAGCGCGTCATTGGATTCGCCTAAGATGTGGTAGTCAATCCTTATCTCGGGGACGCTTGCTGGTGCGTCGGCAACGGGAGCAGGGCCCACCATGAGAACGCCGCCAATCACACGCGACGCCGAATTCAGTGACAATGCCTGATCGCCCCGAGGCCGGCGTAGACACAACCCTGCAACGGCGATGTCGCTAGCGTGTCTGTTATTAGTGTGAATGCATATGATATGTAAAGGCCATTTCATGTAGAAGTTCAAAGTTAACCACTACTTGGGCCACATGGGAGAGGCAAGATACTGACATAACATACTACATAAGCAATGGCACCAACTGACATTGTGATCGTGGGGTGAGTCACGAGTCACGACTCAAAAAATTCTGAGCCTTTCGAAGCAAGCTGACGTTCTGCTGTAGCGCCGGAATCATTGGCCTGGACGTGGCCTTGGTTCTTTCCAAGCGAGGGTACGGCAAGAACATTACCGTCCTGGCTGAACATTTGCCTGGCGATACCTCAATCACATACACGTCGCCATGGTATTCCGCCCATTTTGCCAAGACTTTGCAGCAAAGCTAATCTGCGACAGGGCGGGTTGTAATTTCTCAGCAATCTCAGGCTCAGACGCGAATGCCTTACGGTGGGATCAACTAGGTTATGCACATTTAACAAGGTTGGCTACAGAAGACTCTTCAGGTTCGTACGTGCAGCGGACGCCTTCGACAGAGTTCTGGGACGAAGATGTTCCATTGGACAAGATCAAAGCCATGTCGGAGTATCTTGAGGATGTAAGAACAGCTTTTCAACAGATTTATTGCCTGTTCATACTAACTTTGCTCAGTTTCGAGTGCTGCCACAGAAAGAACTTCCCGAAGGTGTAAAGTTCGCCGTGTCCTTCACCACTCTAACCGTCAATGCGCCTCAGCATTTGGAATACCTCTACAACCGCCTAAAGCATCAGTATGGTGTTACATTCACCCGCCAAAAACTGTCCAGTATTCAATCAGCTTTCGCAAACGTGGGTACCAAGGCTGTTTTTAATTGCATAGGCAATAGTGCAATCACGCTACCTGGAGTCCAAGATCAAAAATGTTATCCAACGCGCGGCCAGGTGGTACTTACAAGGGCCCCGAATGTAAAGACCAATATTATGCGACATGGCCGGGGTTACGAGACCTACGTGATTCCGCGCCCAGGATCAAATGGCAATGTCATCTTGGGAGGTTACATGCAGAAAGGTGTCAGGTCAGTACTTCCTATGCTAAGACACAATGGAATTGAGCTGAACAGATCATTAGCGATGGCGCAACTTACTCTAATGAAACCGGTTCCATCCTAGAACGCACCAAAGCTTTGAGTCAGGAAGTTCGATATGCCGACCCTGAAGTCTTGGCAGTTTTCGCCGGCCTGCGGCCGTCACGAGTAGGCGGTGCTCGGATAGAGAGAGACGATATACAAGTGTCAGGAGAAAAGCGTGTGCTTATTCATAATTATGGTGCCGGAGGAACTGGATTCCAAGCAGGCTATGGAATGGCCACGGACGCAGTCGCAACCATTGAAGACGTTCTGCGTACGATAGAAAAGGATATAGTACAAGCGCGATTATAAAATGATTCGAGTAGTAAATTACCAAACTTTAATTACACATGACCACTCATCCAAGCGAACCGAGGGCTGATGTGCCCCCTTCCTTGAATGCTCGCGTGACATGGTCCTCAAGATGCAACACCTGGTCAACCCCACGCCAGAAGATGGCGTCTATACGCAATAGGCCCAGGCGAAGTATTGGAAGAGAGTTTGACTTGAGGCGAAGTTGTCTTCGTGTTTCTTGCAATGTTTGCACCCAATAAGTAGCGTCGTCGGCCGTAGCTGCGTTGGCTGCCATAAGGAGCTGAGTGAAGCAGAAAGATGAGAAAGCTCCCTGGCACCATGGCGGCCAGAAGCCGTTCAACTCGTCGGTCCTTATACTCCTTAGAAACTCCTCGTAATCCGCCAGGGCGTGTTTCATTTTTACTGTTCTGTCCTGGTACTCTGAACTTGTCTTGGTAATCTGTATGAGAGGATGCAGCGAGGCCCGCATGGTCAACAGTATGATGTAGTGGTGCCCGAGACACAGAACTGCACTGAGCATGGAGTTTGACGAGTTTTGAGGATCTTGAAGTCTTGCCAGATAATTCTTCGATTTGAGCGTTGTGATCAATTCATCCGCGATGGCAGCGCCCTTAGAAGGCACTTTTAAACATTCCTGCACAGCTTGCAAAGAACTTGAGGAGATCAGCACCAATTCCTTCAAATTCAAGGATATCTTACTGCAGTTTCAAAAGACTTTGGGCCAAAAGAGATGTCAGATCCGAATACGCCAGAAGTTCCAGCCATTGAGCTTCGGATGTGCCGGAGCAGTGGTTGTCCTCAGCTTGAAGTGAGGTTACCAGCCAGTTGGATTCCCCGATGATCGGCGGACGTCCGAGGCTGGCTGACAACCATCTATCGAGTGAGTAAATTGCGAAAGAGAGCCTCTTTCGCTGTGATATTTGCCATGAGGAAATGCTCCATGCCGTTGGATCAAGATGCAATCCTATATTTGTAGCAGCAGCAACGAGCATTCCCAACAATGACCATCTGTAAGATGCATCAGAAACATGGGGATCAGGGGAAGCTCGAGCCGTGGTGAGAAATAGGGTCTGAACTAGCGCAAGATTGGGCGTGTGAATTTCCGTGGCTGTAACAGCATCGATGATGCGTGATAATGCAGCATATGGTGGTGAATCATATGCTATATCAATGGACAGCTGCTCATCATAGACAGCGAATGGAAAGGAGATGGAGTAGATCGCAGCCAGCAGAGATGGGGGAGCATCTGTAGGATCTGGTAGCTGCTCCGTAGAGAAAATAGGATATTGCGGCGAAACGAATCTTTGATACAGTGCAATGAGCCTTCTGCCCACAGCTTTGGAAGCAAGATGCTCAAGGTCTTCCCTTAACTGAGAATCAGGTAAGACGTCATGTCCCGCTTCTCTTCTGTTGCGGGCAAAAAGGGACGGATGTGATGCGAGGAACTGAACAGGAAATGGGTGTTTCTGGACTGATTGAATAGACAACTGCTTGAACTTGAAAGTACCGTGAGTATCTGTGCGGTATCGTTGTAGCAAAAATGGATCCATATCACTGGAGAGACCCAGAGCTTCGGGGCGTAGGTTCGTAAATCCATCAAGCACGATACCCGCCGATTCAGGTACAGAGGACGTCGCCGTCTTCTGACTCGTAATATCTAGAGATGGGCTGCGGGGAGTTCGGAACATGAATTGATAATCTGATCCATCGATATCGAAGTCGTTAATAAATTGCATTGTCATATCATTGAGTGCGGCCGCTCCCTCGGGTAGCAGGTGTTGCTCTGAGTCCAAGAGTTGACCAATGCCAAGCAATGGCATGCTTGAGATCAGGGTTGCAGAGTCTTCGGCGTCGGTGATGTCTCGATTGAGCGAGGAGCTAGGAGCGATCTGCCCGTCCTTATCGGGCTGTACTTGAGAAACATTGGCAGTAGGTGACTGAGGTGGAGGCCGCTTCCGTGGTTTTGTCCCGTCAACGAAGGTGCAGTCCTTGCCGTGCAGTTCACAGGATCGACATGGCGGCGAGCCTTCAATGCGACAGGCAGTCTTGCGAGAACGGCAAAAGTCGCACGGTCGTTGACGCTTGCTCATGTACCTACGCATTGTGGCATTGGAGGAGAAGAATAACAGGAAGCGACGTTGGTTGAGTCAGCCTCGGAATTAAATCCTATTACGTCGCAGCTAAAAATTAATCTGGGCCGCTTGAATGTTTGAAGTTTAGATCGAACTAAATCTGGCTGGTAATGGCTTGGGTACCCTTGCCAAGCAGCCTAGCGTGCACTATATCGCCGTATAACAGGATGAAGGTGGAAAATCATTTCGAAGATAGACAAAGTCAAGTCCAAGCGGAACTGTTGTTGATACCTACTGAGGCGATTACTAGTTAGAGCCATGCTGTATGCCTGCGTGCAGTTTCAATTCATCAAAATTAATGACACTCTACGAATACGGGCACTAGCCTTTGGTCAGAAATGTCTCATGAACCAAGCCAGTCGGTGTACGTTCACTGATCTTCTTTGCCTGTTGCGCAGGCCTTACTCCCATGTCGTAGAACCTCCTCTTTTCGTACATCTTGGTCGCCATCCAGTTGTTTAGATACATGGCTAGAACCACCAAGAATATAAAGACAGCGCCTATGAGTGGAGAAATTAAAGCGAAAACCGTAAGTCCATAACTGACGTTCTGGAAGGCCTGGTTCTCTGCCAGTTGTTCCACGCTTAGCCCGACCTGCAAGGCTGTAAGCACGATGACGACGTAACCCAGGATACCCGCAAGCAAGGCGAACTGATCCTGCAAGAAGCTGCCGTAGAAGGCATGAGAGGCAACTCTAGAATAGCCCCGAAACACAGAACCCTTGACGATACGGTAGAGCTTATTGAGGCGGCTGAGACGAAGTTCACCATACCAGTACCGCGGGTTGACTCTGTCGTAGCTGTGATTCGCGAGGAATTCAGCAGTCAAAATCTTCCACCCTCGCCACGTCAGCGAACTGGGAAGTAGACCACATTCCATGGCGACACGAAAATCGCTTTCATATGCTATCAGAGCTGTGTATGAGAACAAGAAGCCACGAGCAGCCGCATCCAAGCTTGTGCTAGAAGCCTCTGTTTCCGATAGACGGACTCCGTCGGTGATGTGGGCCTTCCAAAAGTCTGGGTCAAGGATGTAAGGTGGCAAGGGTTTGATGTAGATGCGATTCCTCCACCATACAAGATGAAGCCCGATATCCTCTGTGATGGAAATCTCGCGAGCAAGCAGGCGTTGATGGTGCAGCGGTCGCGGTGGCATAGGACGGCCGCAGAGCCAAAGCCAATCGTGGATGTCATTTATTCGCTTGACAGAAAGCTCCTTCTCGAGGAAACTCGGATCCGGTTGAGGCACAACTATATCGTCCTCTCTGGTGCGGTGGGTTGCTGGTAACAAAAAGCCATATTTTTCTGTGCTGGCGGCAAGCCCATCGTTTTGCGCCTGCGGTGCAAGGATCTGCACGGTGAACGGAGGTGGGATCAAAGCCATAACGCTAGCCAATTTGTGCGTACAAAACACCTCAAGTCATTGATGAAATGCCGATGCCAGCTGCGCTCTAGTGATGTTAAGTAACGTTCGACAAGCCTTGAAAACTGTGCAAATTAAAGAAGCCCCGGAAAGTGTAGTTCAGCCTCACGGCCATCCCTATCTTATGTCTCATGCACAAGCCTCTGACAATGAACTTACCTGTGCAGGGGCTTAAGTCTGATGCTTACGAGCTAGACCGAGTGAAGTCAAGCAGTCATGACACCCCTGGCATGGGCGTCGTTGAACGCAAAGCTAAGGCGGCTGTTGTGGGCGGCTCCAGCAAGGGGGTCAACAGCCCAAATTTGGCCCGGGCCCAATTTTGCTCCTCGCGAGCAGAAATGAGAGAAAGAAAGCGAGAAAAGCGCGGCCAGCGGCAAAGCCATTGAGCGAGGTATCAGCTTCAGCCTGCTCTCAAGCAGCACATATCAAACACCTGGTAACTTAGAGCACTAGTTATACGAGAATGTCCCAATCTCAGCTTGATCCTGATTCAGAGCAATTCCCTGATATGACAATCTAGTGAAATTACACTGCGCCTGGTGACCCATGCTGTTAAGCATTAGTGCCGGCCCAAAACAGGCGAAAATGCTCACTGCATTTCTGTGGCCGCCCATCCGCTGACAGGGGCATGTGGCTTCTCGCGGGGGGGTGAATCCTTCAAGCTATTTTCGTAGGGGTCCAAGATGAGAACATCCAACCTCTACTAGTGCAGCCTTATGCAAAGACTGGGGCTTGGTTTTATTTAAATGCCGATTCTCGGCTCGGAAATCCATAACGTACTCGAAAACTCGCTACTGTGCGTTGAACAACTGAGGTGCTGTCCAAATGTCGCTGCAGCGGTCGGCAACCCGACGTGTAGCTGGCGGCCCCGCGCCAACCAGACCAAAGAAAGGCTACGAAGTCGTTCAGCAGGGGGTCAAGCAGCTTTATCCCAAGCCGGAGTCAACCAAAGCCACAGATATAGAGTGGGTGCCGTGTTTGATTTGAGACGTATCCAGCACTTGACTAACAAGTTGATGTCACAGTATCGTGTTCGTCCCAGGCCTTGGGGCGAATCCTGAAGAGAGCTGGAAATCAGCAAAGTCTGGTTTTAATTGGGCTAGCGACGAAGATGGCGTTGCTCGAGACTTTCCGACTGCCAGGGTCTTGCTATACATGTACGAGTCGGCATGGACTGGGCCACTCAAGGTCAAGCAATTCATTGGCAACCTTGCATTAACGCTTTTGCACGGGTTGCATGAGAAAAGAGTACTTATTCCTTCGCGATACTTCTGTGGTTCACATTTTCGCTAACGGGCCGTCCGTGCAACAGGCATCAGGATCAACTAGGCCCATCGTGTTCATTGGGCATAGTATGGGAGGCTTAGTTATTGCAAAGGTTCTAACCTTTCCTTAAGTCAAACCGCTGATGGATGGTCTAACAAAATGCACAGGCTGTGTGTCTCGCCGAGTCTCGGCAAGACCTATTTCCTCACATGTTTGAGGATATCGCAGGTTGCGCAGTCTTTGGAACGCCATTTCATGGCGCAGAAGCTGCGTCGGTAGCTGCTATGCTTTCCCATGTAGGTCAGATGTTCGACCAGACAGTGCCATCCAAGCTTTTGGATCTTATGAAGCCTGACGATGAGGGCTTGAATGAGCTTCGAGACGAGTTCATCAGAATGGTTACGAAAATAAGTCCAAATATAGGGCTATGCGGTTTCTATGAAGAACAACCCACCAATATATCCGACCTGTCTGGGGTGCCTTCATTCATCAAAGCACTTCAAATTCCTCTACCAAAGAAGATTGCAGAATTCGTCACTAAAGAGTCAGCAATTCTGGGCGGTCTCATGGTGCCCATGGGACTAGCGTGCAATCACAGAGATCTAGTGAAATTCGAGAGCTCTAAGGATGAGCGATACTCCCTCGTACGAAATCCACTCAAGAAGATAATCCATGGTGCACATCTCGTTGCAAAATGCCGACGTCAATCGACTCGAAAAATCGACAGGACAATGGTTACCAAGGTTATTGAGGCACTCGATGGTGCACAAGTATCCAGGAAACGGCGAATGATTGCTCAAGCTACGGCCCCCTCGTCCTGGGTCATTGAAGAATTGGACTCATTAGGGTGGTTAAGCAAGCATGCGAGCGAGCAGCTATCGTCTCCTCCGAAGAAAGGAGACTGTGTTTGGATTCGTGGACCGGATGGCAGGGGCAAAACAAGCGCAACTCTGGCAGCTCTAGAAACAATTGATAAGCTGGTCGAAACGAATCCAGGTTCGGCGCCTGTTCTTTTGGCGTTTTTTTTCTGCGACGGTTCGCCAGATTATGGAACGGCTGAGGAGCTTCTCAAGTCCCTCATACAACAGCTTATTGCCAAGCATGAGGCTTTGGCCATTCATGCCAAGTTTCTTCTTCGAAAAAGAGGAAAGGAAGATATCAAGGGACAGCCGCAGCTTACAGTTGAAAATCTTTGGCAGGTGCTGCAAGACATGCTCGCCGATGATTATCTTTTTGGAAGTACGGTCTATTTCGTCGTCAATAACTTCCAGATTTTGCCGCCAGATTCGGACTCAACAAGCACTCTTCTCGACCTCATGAAGATTGAAATTGATACAATGAACGAGAGTGGCCGCCATGGACTTGTCAGATGGCTGATCACTAGTGGTGAATCGTACAGCATTGGACAAGCGCTGGGTGGGGAGTCAGTACGTCTTATCGACTTGGAACATGAGAAATACGGGAATCAGGTCCAGTTAGACCTTCGAAGACATGCTCAAAAGAAAGTAACAGAGTTGGTCGCACAAAAGAACTACAGCAAAGCTCTTGCATACTTTGCCAGCAGCATACTTGGAAGACGGGCGCAAAACACACAATGGATTGACATTACCTGCGTTCAACTTGAGGAGCTTCCACAGAATGACAACGACCTCCAGGTGCGAAGACTTCTTGAAGCAGTACCGCAAGAGCTTGATGCGCTACTCAATCACGCATGGCGGCAGGTCTTTGATCTAAACAGAGACAAGGTTGATGGCATCAAAGAGTTGCTCCGCGTTTTGGTATTAACCTACGAGGATCCAACGGAGGAAGAGCTTGCCCTCCTCGTTGGGCTATATTCTAGTGACAAGCAGAGAGAAGAGCTTCGTGATCTCTTAGAGCATTGTAGACCACTAATAGTGCTGAAAAGCAGCAGATCAAAGACCAGGGTCTCTTTCATAGAGAACGTTGTTCGAGTACATTTGCTCGACAACGCACATCAATTACTTGGACTTTCTGAAGAGGATACCAAATTGCAGCATGGAATGCTTGCACTGAGATCATTTACTCATATAATGGAGTCACTCAGCTTCCCTACCACTGAGATGGTGGAGGATGCTGGTGAGGCTGGCGATCTTAACGACGCAGAAACTCATAATGACGGATATGAAGGTGAAGTCACCGCTGACGGCGAAGAACATTATGACACTCAGGACTCGGCCATATCTGCACCTAACTATGAAGCTGAACCTGAGGGTAACAATACGGTGGACGCGGCCGAAAACAATCGAGGGGAGGAAAGCGATGATGACAGCACCTTAAGCGACGATGATGACGATGACGATGACGATTATGAGGACGATGATCCTGAAGCAAACGTTCTGAAAGACAAAGTATTGCCATATCCGGTAAAGCACTGGCTCCATCATGCTAGCAAAGCTACGAACGACATTGCCGAAGCCCTGAGTCTCGAAGCAGATTTCTGGGCCAGAGACTCCATTATTCGCCGTCGATGGCTGACAGAGTACGTTCGGCTTACGGGATCTTTCAGATATTGGAATCGGTCTGAGTTTTCAGCTCTCCACGTCGCTTCATCACTTGGGTTCAAACAGCTCGTCGCGAGTCTCTTGAAAAATGGATATGAAGAAGAGAAGAGCCTGCATACCTCCGAACTCTATACACCTGTAAGCCTTTGAATGCCTCAGCTACAACAAATATTAACTGACTGTGCCCAGCTCCACTTGGCAGCTTGGTTTGGGCGGTTCAATATTGCAGAAGAATTACTCAACAATGATGCACCGATAGACGACGGCATCGAGGGCGGTTACATTACCCCATTGCATATGGCTGCCGCAGAAGGCAAACTCAAGGTGATGAACAAATTACTAGAAAGAGGTGCTAACCCGAATGCCAACTGCGGAGCCTACGGAGGCGTCATTAATGCTGCAATTGAATCTGGAAACTGCGAAGCAGTGAAGATATTGGTCGAGAAGAATGTTTCACTCGCTACCATTGAAGATGAACCTGAGGCAGACGACTCAGCGGCTGAGGCTGAGAATGACAATGGACCACAACAAGATTCTGATCATCTTAATGACGGCAGTGGAGGCGATCAAGAGGACCAGGACGATGGTGAGGATGGGGACGAAGATGGCGACGAAGAAGATGAAGAGGAGGAAGAAGTGATCAGATCTCCTCTGGCCCTTGCGGCTTTGCGTTCAGATTTGACAATGTTTGAGTTTCTCGTGAAAAACTACTCTGACCGATTGCCACCGAAAGAGTTCAACACTGCTCTTATCAAGGCAGCAGAGCGCGGTCGCATAGAAGTGTTCAAAGAGCTCCTTTCCTCATACAGCCACTCCCAGGAGACACTACAGGAAGCATTAGATGGAGCGGCATATGGAGACAATTTCGAGATCGTGGCACTTCTGTTGGAAAAATGCTCGGGTCTCAATTGTGATGATGCTTTTCTTAGCATGGCAATGGGCGACGATGACGAACAGTGGATACAGACTATGGAAGCGTTATGGGAATATTCCCAGGGCGGTATCTCCCAAGCGAAGCTCGATGAGTCTTTATACGAGGCTACCGACGTTGAGAACCTGGAAACCGTACAGCTGCTGATTCGTTTTGGAGCAAACGTGGATGCTACTGGAGAAGAGTGAGTCTCACTTATCCTGATTTGTGGTGCCTTAAGCACGAACACGCAACTTACTATTGCTCATTTTAGGTATGGAAACGCGTTGACAGCGGCAGCCTACGATGGCACGATAGAAATTGTCAAAATCTTGCTCGATGCGGGCGCCAGTGTCAATGGCCCAGAAGGTTGGGCATTGCAAGCTGCATCTAGCGAGGGTCACATGGAAATTGTTGAGCTACTACTCTCCAAAGGCGCAGATGTCAATGCGTGCACAACGCACAAAGGCATGCCACAAGGAACAGCCCTCCAAGCTGCTGTTGAGGCCGGCAACTTTGATATAGTTGAGCTCTTGCTTCAACACAATGCCAACCCGAACCTTGGCGCAGGAGAATTAAGTTGCCCGATCATTGCCGCCACACGAAAAGGTGAAGAGGCGATTCTCGATGCTCTCATCGCCGCCAAAGCCAACGTGGACGTCTTCGGAGGTCCTGACATGTCGACACCCCTGATCAACGCAGCGACGTATCTTCCCCAATCGGCGATCAGGTCGATATTGAACGCCGGTGCAGACATCAATCTTGCTGATAGTGATGGCGATACGGCACTCATGATGGCAGCGGCGGTCGGCGACTTTGAATCAATCCAGACTCTGCTTGACTATGGTGCAGATGTTCTACACAAGAATCGTTGGGAGCAGAATGCCCTCCAGAAGGGTTTAGACAATGGTAACAGTGAGGCCATCCGGATTCTCGTGAGCCATGTTTCCACAATTTTAGATTTGTTGAGAACGTCAAGGGAGAATGGTGACCCCTCAGTCACTGCTATCATGCGCAGCGTTGAGGCGCGCAAACAGGAATTGGACTATGATGATGTGGGCGTGCCACTGAATTCTGTCTCGTCTGAAGACCCACCAATGGAGGAGAACCAGCCCTTAGTAGCTGAGCCAGCGGAGGAAAAGATAGTCGTTAAATCCGCACCCGTATCAGGCTTTGCGGAAGAATGGCCCAAATCTAACATCCAAGAGACTACAGTGGTCACGAATGATCGGTCCAGTTACAGTGGTCATCCAGACAACCTTGAAGCCAGCATAAGAAGAATAATGCACGTCAACACTTGGGACTCAGAAGTCACAACCCCGAGCTCGCAATATGGTCATGGTTCAGAGCAAACCAACCCTACACTTTCGGACTACAGCTCGCAAGAGCCATCGAGGTTCTCTGGTCCAGCCACGCCATCCCCAACCCCTGACGCTTATGCATTCCAGAGAAATGAGTATAGGTCTTCAACTCCAGCCTCTGGACAAATCAGGAGGAAACCGGCTCCGGCTCCGCCACAAGTGTTCGCTTCAAATACGACTCCCAGCTCTACAACGACGGGATCGGAATCCAAAATCGGCCAGCATACCGGAAATATGCCACTACCACTGCAGCCTCGATTACAACAGCAGCAAAGCATGCCTCAAATACAGAGTTTGCCGCCGCACCAGGCAGATGATTCTTATGGAATTCAGCAGCGAATTGTGAGCAACGGCCATTCGGCACATTACAGGGAACCTTCCTCAGGATCATCAAGGAATTATCAAGCATATCAGCCTATTGAGCAAGGACTGTCGGACGGATCTCGGCCATCGCAGCAACAGCATTACCCGCCCCCACCGCAGCATCATCATCAGCAGCAGCAGCAGTACTATCAACAACCACTTCACCAGCACCAGAGAGTAGTTTCTGGTCGAGATAGTCTCCCCTCGTCTTCATACCGTCAGCCAAATCAGCCGCCACCTCATCATGTGCCGTACGCTCAACCTTTGGAAGAATCGTATAGACGAAGCAGTAACCCGAACGAACAGCCGCTACAACGGCCACTTATGAGACCACAACAAGGCTCCCATAGCTTCGGCGGCACTCCCCAAATTCCCAACGGTGTTAATTATGGCCATGATATCAACAAGCGACCTGCTAATGAAGGGTATGTTTTTGTGTTTCCTGCATAAAATATTTTTTTGGTTTGAGACTAACAATACAATAGACAGCGCTCATCCTCGTTTCTTGGGTTCAAAGCACCCTGGTCAGGAGAGCAGAGGTATTGATCCATGATTCACAATCAGAACAACAACTCGTGAGCCAGGGGAGCTTTCGACCGTGTCTTTGATGAAGATATTGTGGTCTCTATTGCACAATGTTGCACTCCCAGCTGCCGCGTATGAATAGAGTCTGCCAGTGAAGAATGGTGTGCGAATTCAGCTGTGATACGGTCCTTAGTTCTATGAAACTGTGTGAGAAGGGGATGAAAGGCTCAATGGCAAAGAACATTTAGTTATGGCAGCTACCGTCACTGTAAGTGTAGATTCAGCTAGCTCTGGCTGCGCCAGGTTTTCCGATTGGCCTACAGACCAGGCACACCCATTGAATTGTTACACAAGGCTATCCGCGTGATGCTTGCCATGCTCGCACACCTCTGGAGGAGTGTACGGAGCTGGTGTGACAATCATGCATTAAATAATGAAGACCACACATCGACCAATGGAACGTTTCTTAGAAAGGGTAATGAAATAAGCACTTTGGCTACCGCAGACCCTCCTCCTTCTACTTTCATGCAAACGCTACTTCACGCTCGCCAAACACCCAAGAATCAGTTAACCAGCCAAAATTATGGCTTTGAGAAGCATTCCAGCAATCCAGCATGACAATTCTCGTGATCCAGCAAATCTCATTGCAAAACTGGAATCTTGTCTGGGATCTGAGAACTTGTTCCAAAGCGTCGTTCTGTATGAGCCTCTTGGTGTTTTATGAGTAGTGAACCAAATCTTTTCTTCCCGATCTGACGGTTAATTGCGGCAGAAACTCGATCTTCGCTTCATACTACGTCGAGCGTCAGCTTCGAGATCCGGCATGCTCCGGCTTCTGGGTCCAAGGCGACTGTCTTCGCAATTTCCGACGAGATTACGAACGCATCGCCGAGGAGCTTGATCTTACCGACAACCTCCAAGACCGGCTCGTTGCAATACGAGACGCAATACAAAACGAACCGAAATGGCTGCTTGTGATCGACCAAGTTGTTGACCTGTCCCTCTTTGCTGCAAAGGACGGTCCAAGTCTACTTCCATTTATACCAAAAAAGGGAGTGGGCACGGTGTTGTGGGTGATCAGCGACCAAGTGGTATCTGACCCTGCGATTTGCAGACTATTGAACGCTCAGGCTGCATTTTCGATTTGTCCCACGTCTCGACATGACACGGCAGCGTCTCGAAACAATGCCGTCTTCAATACTTCGGCGCACCTGCAAACGGACAGCCTGTGGGCATCCAAGGATCCCAGCCCAAGACACTTTGTCATGCGTCTGAGCTTGTCAGAGGATTTCGAAGGTTTCAGCTACAAAGGCAAATCATGGTTCGAACAAAGGGATGACATAGAGTATACTCGATTGGCAAATGTTTCTGAGGGCCGCATCCGACAGAAGCTAAGGCAACTACAAAGATTCAGCATCCCAGTCTCTGACAAGATAGCGGGGCTCCCACCAGCCGCAAGGTAGGTATGGAATTGGGTTAATTCAGGATGAGGTGAATGGTTTCCTGATCCAGCTTGAGCCTGAGCCGCGGCACCCTGAAGCATTTGATCAATAAGCACCGTTAGGCACAATTGGAATGCTGGCATATTCTAGGAAAAGCCTTGGTTTGAGTCAAACCTGAATGATCTATTTATGGAAACTATGCATAGATCTTCGGGTGCCACGATGGGACATTTGGGCAAAGCATCAGTGCCAGAGCCCCTTACTGCTGCGCAAATGGGGATGAGCTGGGCCGGACAAAGAACAGCCCCCGATGACTTTGACAACGACAGCATAAGAAGCCTGCCTCCTTCATCCATTTTCGACAGGAGAAATAAACGCATATCGGCAACCACAACAGCATCTTTCCATCGCTTGGTCATCAGTCATCAAATTCCACTGCAGTCTACAAGATATCCACTCCGCTAGCTAATTTGAACACCACTTATAAGCTTGATCATTATGAGCCACAGAGTGCCATTGGCACTGAAATCAGGCGTCAATTGGCCACTGTAGGATCCTCAGATGCTACAATCAGTTTCAAGCTGGACTGGAATCCTCGACGATTCATACGAGCCACTGCAGGAAATGATTCGCTGAGTTCTGGAGAAGAATGGGGCTACTTCAAGGACGTAATATGCCTCACTAGTACATTAGCCAATACGCAAGGAATAACCATATCGGAGTACATAGCACAGACTTGGCGAGAGACATGGTTTTATTTACCCACAGTAACCTCCGAGCTTACACTATTACCTCTCGACGAAGAATCTCTCTGTGAGTTCTGACCCCGAGCTCATGCCATAAAGCAGTCACTGACGTCTCAGCAGGTGCGGAACACAGTTCTCCTAGCTTGCCACTATTGCAGGCCAGATTAACCGGAGAACAATCATATTCAATCACTTTAACTGGTGGAATGCATATGCTTATAGCGATTGGGGAGCAAATTGGCTAGCTGGCGGCAACACTACGTCATCCCCCGACCTCGATTGCATCATGGGCAGTTTTCTCCTATGTACCATCACTGGAGAATTTGCACAAGCCATCAGAAGAAGAGTCGTTCTGGTCCTGCAGCATGGTGTTCCATATAACGGAGGTCGATTTATCGGGACACCCTGCCGGATCTTGCTGGACATCGCTTCTTCAAACTCCTATTCTCATTGGAGGCTATTCAATTCTGCCACGGTCCCCATCAAACACGGGCCTCGAAGTGAAACTTAACATTGTGTTCCAGTTGCTTGGTTCTGCCCGCGGTGTCAGACTCGGCGAACGTGTCTTCATCAAAGCATTTGGGACGATCCTTGTTGTTAGCAAAGTGACGGACGATCTTGTGATCTGGCATTTATTGAAGAGCGACAACCCAGACGTACACATTTCATTTGACGATCCGAGACTGGAAAAGGCTGCAGCACGAGTTCCAACAAAGTCTCGCTTGAGTGATATCATTTACAAACTTCGTCATATCATCGAGTGGAGCCCCCAGGCCAACGACCTGTGTGGTGAGATTCATAGCAACACTTGGAGCGAATTTTTACTGACAACACCAGGCCAACCGGGTTCTAACTTTGCTGTAGAGCGGTCGGGCTTACCGGACCAATCTATGGCACTCGTCATTGAGCGCTGGTATGTCGAAGCTGGGCATTACCTCATCCTCGGTGGCGTCATAAGCTTGGGCGGAGGTGGTCGCATAGAACGTCCTGAAGACTTCTCATATGAAGGGCTTGTCAATTGGCTAAGCTACAGAACCATCCTGTTCTACGACGTAACTTCCAAACGCGCGTGGCTGGTGGATGGGGCGTCTGCCCTCCTCCTTATTACTCGGGTGTTCCTACATGATGGCCAAGTTGACAACCTCCCTTACTGGCGTTTCCATGACGATTCAGCGTTGAAAACTGATTGGGGCGTGCTGGAGGGGCGGGATGCTGCAGTGAAAACTCTGTTGTGTGAAGACAATAAGCGTTTACTCATTGAGACGCTCACGACGGGGGAACGATCGTTTGTGCAATGGTCAATCGGGTTTTGCTACTTCCTTGAAGCCCTTATCGGGCACCATTCCATCATGGCTAAAGAACGCCAAGTTTCTCTTTCGTTGACGAGCAATCACCGCAAAACCATATGCGGTGTTGACATAAAACAGATTGGGCCTGTGGGAGACAGGGTGGTTTTCGACCAGACAAGGCACCTTGAAGCTTCAGAATTTGGGTGGAGTGACTTTGTTTCTTCAGCCGGCATCGCTACGATCTTCGGACGAGGCTTTGGGGAACTCATACGACCAAGCAACTCCTCCGTGATCTGCCCAACTGGCGATCGGTTCCCTCAAGCTCTGACTTGCTTGTCACTACAATTTCGACCATGACGTTGCTCAGGAATTACACCTTGACAGCGGCGGACACAGACTACGGTCCAGGAATGATAACCGATAGATTTATTTGGGTCTCCTCGACCGACCCAATGAGTGCATGCGATTGCCTGTCGGCGCAAGGACAAGGGCAAGCCCATGTGGACTCTGTGCAGTACTTGGTCTCAAAAAAGTCATGAAAAGCCAGGTTTCTGTCTCGAGCGATGCATCCGATTGATCTGGCAACCCTGGATCCGAGAGGTGCTGTCATTTTCGGGCACTTGTCTTTCCACAAGCGCAGTTCAGCGTCGTAAAGGATGAAGACAAAGCAGCCGTTAGCCTTGTTATCACTTACCTTTCGGGCTCTTGTCATCCCCAGGAGATTATGCTCTGATTTGACTGAAGAGGTCATTTGTCCTCGAACCAGTCGCCCTCTTTTGAAGATGCTAAACGCGCTTGGTACAGTAATTGAGGGTAACAAGCTTCGAGGAGAACCGAATAAGATGACTGCAGGATGGGTTGAGAATGTATGGCCGGGAGTGTTTTTTTTTTTTTTTTGGACATGAGTTTTATTCTAGAAATTTAGGACAGAAAAGTAGTCAAGAACCTCTTCTTGTGCAATTCCACTTCGCGTAGTAGGTGGCGCTATTCTCTGTCATCTTTCCAAGCCTCAGGGCCAAAAGTACCATGTTCAAATTGCCTGTCAGACTTTTCAATGGAAGAAAGGCTTGAATAAGTTCGTAAGCCTTGATGTATTAACAGACAAAACAGCGCTATGGTATTACTAACAACAACAAAGCTTTTCGTCATATTAGAGCCATGACCCTGCAAGAAGTGTTTCACAAGACCGTGTCTAAGGTCTCCATCGATGACCCATGTGTGCATTCGAGTAGGATCACTATGTAACTATGCATCAACTACAAGCTCCCTATGATGTCCAAGGCAATGCTACCAATCAAATTGAAATGGCTTTGTTGTTCTTGTCTACAGTGGGAAAGCTTATCAGGATAGCGCCCCGACTACTTGGCCTCGATATCAACCGTAATTCGTAGCTCAAAGGATCCTTGGCGAGCCGAAGTAGCCGCCGTAGTGTCTATTGTAGCTTACGTCCTTTTTTTTTGGCTTATGCAGCATGTCATGCAGCGAGGCATGCTGGATTGCTTGCTGACTTTACTTCCTGAATATCTCCATTTCCCTGCAAAAGGCGAGATGGATACAGTGTTCCACTAGGGCTATGAGAATACGATACTGCTCAACAGTTCAAGACTAAAATATTTTGTCTATTGATCCAGTACTTTCAAGCAGACTTGAGTATGGACGTTGCAAAACACCCAATCGAATATCACCAGGCGGTAGTTGGGAAAATCAGGGGCTGCAAGGAGTGAATGGTGTTACAAACTTGGTGTTTTTCCCCTGGCCGGATCCTAGCGCAGATCGTAGATATACAGCAGGAAATTTTGGGAACAAAAGGGCATAGCAGCGATCATCTCGCCGTTGAGACAGGATATCGCCAGCTGCTTTTGTGACACACGTCGCCAACCATTGGTGAGTCTTTACCGTTATCCGCGTTTCTCTTGTACCGCTCTGTCGTCACACGAGGCCCGCTCTCAGAAAAAGAACAAGGAGAAAAGACAAGAAAATAAGTTGTCAAAAGCTATTCTGAAATCTATGATGTTTTGGCTCATGTCGTCCTACGTATTTTGGTGATTCGTTATTGATTCGATAGAAACATGACTACTAGGAGGTGGTGGATTTACCACTAGGACATGTCTCAGATCAATGGTCCGTGTCGGAGAAGAATAAGCTTCACGAGAGGCATCCCTAAACAGATCTACGGGCCGTAGGTGGTCGGAGTTTTGAGATGTGCACAGCGATTTTGGAGCGCTTTGGCCGATAAGGTGAAACAGGGGGGCGGTGTCGCTTGGCGAATCCACAATGAAGTTGATCTAGGAACTGGCGTTTTGACTAGCCTCTCACGGTTGATGTAAAGGATATTCCGCCTGGAACGAGACCCAAAAAAGAAAGAACAGGAAGAAGGGTGATCAACGGCGCTAACGCGCCCTCGAATGTAAGAGACGTGCTTCATCTGAACTCGCTCATCCTGACTGCAGATTCCTGGGCGCATGAAGGTACACGAGCCACCCAGTCACAGCAGTAAGATGACAAGTTATGTTATCACGCTCTAACGTCGAATGACAGTAACGATAGGCATGTCATGTCTGCGCCCCTTAAGGCTGTCACAGCCTAGTCGCCGCTTTTGTCAGCTTGAATCCGACGACGTGTAGCAGCCAAGCGGTATTTGTTCCAATGACTCGTTAATTTGTAACGCTTCCGGGGAATGATGGGAGAGTTGAAGCGTCACTCTGTAACGTTTTCCAAGACCGCTCACCATTTGATCTCTCATCACTAATGGCCATGAGATGACTGTGTTACAGGTCCAAAGCTTCGAGCCGTCTGGAGTTGACGGGATGATCTGTCCTAGACTCTGCAGTATATAAGCGGTGCCATCCGCTCCTCTCTTACGACGTGGACCAAGCGCTTTTTTCATTCCTTTCTCGACCCCAGAGGTGGCCCATACTTTGTCACAGTCTTTTTTATTATACATATTTCATTGGCCGGATCCAATCCTTTCAAGTTTTACTTTGCAATTGTCGGACTTTCTTTTCATCCAGCCTGGAAGCTGCTATTTCTGCCAAATAAAGACAATCATTACGCTCAAGAAAAAGGAACAATGGTCACCCTTTCCATTAAGCAGGCCGTTGTTGGCATCCTGCTCCTAGGTTCCGTCACCTCGGCGACTGGCTCGCAGCACGGTTTCATGGCGAGGCGAGATGGACGTTATCAACGAGGCCTGGCCGTAGCCCGTCAGGAGAACGGAGCAATTTTGCCCACTCCTCCCGCACCACCAGTGGGAGGCCCCGAAGCCACACCGGCACCGGGTGGTAAGGGACCAGGCAAGGGGCCAGGCAAGGGGCCAGGCAAGGGAGCTGGTCGCGGCCCACCACCTGCCGCTCCTGGACAAGCCGGTCCCGGTGGCGGACCCGGAGCTGGGCCCGGTCCCGGTCGAGGCAAGGCCAAGAAAGCTAAAGGGCCCGGTGCGCCTCCGGCGCCTCCGGCAGGCACGCCTCCACCTCCTCCTGGTAATGCTGGTCCTCCTGCTCCAGCAGACACACCGCCTCCTCCTCCCGATGGCAATGCCCCTCCTCCTCCAGCAGCCACTCCTCCGCCTCCGCCACCTCCACCACTCGCGGGAGGCGCCCCGCCTGCTCATCCAAACGGCGGACCAGCTGCTCCTCCTTCACCTCAAGCGGGTGCACCTCCTGCTCCTCCTGGTGGTGCTGCTCCTCCTCCTCCGCCGCCCGCAAGCACACCTCCTGCTCATCCTAATGGCGGCCCAGCAGATGCACCACCTCCACCACCTCCGGCAGGAACACCTCCTACACCACCAGATGGTGGCGCTCTTCCTCCTCCTCCTCCAGCAGGTACTCCTCCTCCTCCCCCGGATGGTGGACCAGCTGCTCCTCCGCCTCATCCACCTGCTGCTACTCCACCGGCTGCAGCACCTCCACCAGCTGATGGTGAAGCGGTGCCTCCCACTGCTACGGAAGCGTCGCATTAGGTTCTTGTTAAGATGACTCAAGCTGTTACGAAACGAGCCATGCCAATCCATCCTGTAATCAGGCCATATGTGGTGCAAGACCTAGCGTGAAAGACTTGTATTTTGACGTCGACGAGTATCGATATTGACGGGTGTTTCTGTTTCTATATAACTCCAAAACACAATCAATTAAGTAGACAAGACGAAAAGATACAAGCCGGAAGGCATCTCCCAAGAGAAATATTTCGGCTCCAGAAACATTCGTACCATGTATCTCTACCTGTAATCCTGCCGTCTGATTCCCTTCCCAGGGGTAATAAGTTACTCCACATCCGTGTAAAAGCAGTTGTAGTTGACAGTCGCGGAGCAAATAGGCCAGAGTAGCTTGTCAATAGTGCGGCAGAAGGAATTCTCAACTGAAATGACGAAATTAGGTCGCAAGTTGTTGATGACGAACATCGATGATTGAGGGATTGATAATACAGGTCATAGCTGAACCGTGTCGAGGCTTTTTACCTGCTCGTGATTCTTGAGTCATTAGCAGCTCTACCAGTTCTCATCTATTGGCGACTGGTGGCCCGCATGCTGCCAAGTTCAGAACCAAGATATTTCCCTGCTTATCAACCCAGGCTACTCTCACGGTGGCGGGTGTATTCGATGACAGCTCTGGCGGTAGTGGCGACGAGATATTCGTAAAGATGGGTGCGTGCTGAGACGGAATTTGCAAAACGTTGGTCTCATTCCATCGAATCCATTGACCGCTCGGATCTATATTGTATCCACAATGGTGTGCAATAGCCCAGTCCGCAGAAAACTCTGATGGAGGTAATTGAATAACGCCTGTGTTTGACTTCAAGCAGCGGGTCGTGGCATCGTATTCTGCCTGCAGGATGACTTTGTGCTTGTGACGTCGGGAGAATAGGTCATTTCCGCTACAAGGTATCGTGCGGAATGTATGTAGAAGTGTGCCACGCCACATGTCCCATAGACAGATTGCGTGATCTGTAGATGCGGACCATAACTGGCCGCCATCATAGGAAATTCCCATTGATTGGAGGTAGGGCCACGAAAGAAGCACTGATCTCTGACATCCAATAGCTAAGTCCCAAATTGTCACATCTCCAGTTACTGTGCCTGTTGCTAAAATAGAGCAATCGTCGGAAAAGCACAGTGCATTGATTGTCAACTCAGACGTGGCCGATAAAGTTCGGATACTCTTCTTTGCCTGGGCATCCCAGATCTGAATAATTCCCTTATGCGAACCAGCACCGATCAACTTGCAGCCTTGAGATACAGCAACGGCGCATATGGGCCCAAATCTCTCACCGGACAACCAGGTCAATTTGGTCTCGGTATTCAGGACAAAGACAGCACCGGTGGTGAATCCTGAGACGAGCATCGTTGAATCCCGAGAAAAGCTCAATGACGTAACCTTGCCCTCTTCTTTTATATGAAAGATCTCCTTCATGCTAATAGCATCCCAAATGAAAAGCCGACCATCCGTAAAGCCTGCGGCGAGAAATCGAGAGTCATTGGAGAGTAGAAATGAGGATGTTACTCCTGCGGAATTGATTGGCTCGTAGTGTATAGTTACCGACGGTGAGCTCTCTTCACTAGGTCTCTTGTCAAAAGATATCCCCAAACTCCAGACGAATATCTTCTTTGCATATAGAAGAGCCAAAAGCTTTGAGTCCTTGGAGATTCCTGTTGATTTAGCTTCAAGAATCGAAAAGGGGGTGTCTGGAACCTGAAGACGTTTGAGGATTGACTGAGCTCTCAGGTCATATACATCAATCAGACCATCTGTCGAAATACATACGAACGACTTTGAATCGGGTGAGAAATCCATATAGATTGTGTCACTGTGACGGTCCCAAGAATTGATGACCTCTCCGTTCTCGATCTTCCGTACTTGTACGCTACATGAATTGTTCAAGAATGCAATAGCGGTTGAATCGGGGGTAAAGACGATAGGTTGATGCAGCGGAGCCTGAACGGTAATGAGAGAAGAGCACCAAGCATCGAAAGATTGTGCTTTAGTTCCGTCTTCTAGTCTCCATACACTGACTGTGCACCTGAAATGCCATTCGTTATCCAGGTCTTTTGTTTCTGGGGCGCGCACATCGCGGTGTATCGAGGCCAGGAGCCTCGAATCCGGAGAGAATGCGAGCCATTCAATCCCTGAGACAGAATCGAAAGCTATATGTAAGGCTTCGTCGGCGAGTCTCAAAACTATGATTTCATTGTCTTGGACTAAAGCCAGTAGTTCCATGTGAGGACAGAATGCCATTGCATCAATGGAACATGGTGCGCGTAATTTGGAATGTCTTAGCAAGGCCAGAGTCGGCTTGAGCCGATTAATCATTGTACGTCTTCTCAAATCCCATAACTCGTATCCAAGATCTCCAACTTTCAAAACAATTGATTTGCAGTCATCCGAAATAAAACTTGCAAGAGCCGCTTTGTTGATGGCAGCATCGCTTTCGATCAAGGTTCCTTTCGTCGAGTCCCAGTTCGTTATGCTTCCCTTAGGAGAAGTTACGATGACCTTATGGGTGTTAACAAACTTAAGAGCCTGCTGAGAGGTAACTGGTCTTGCTGGGTCTTCGGAGCGACTGTTCCGCAAGACAGGCCATATATAGTCCACTCGTCTTGCCTGTATCCAATCTGGTATCTCGCTTTCAAATGCCTGCTGCACCATGCTAGGCTCGGATGCAAAAAGAAGAGCGGAAGTGTATAGTTGTAAAGGGCCATGTTTCAAGAAATGAGCACTGTGGCTTGAAAAACGCCAGCAGTCCAGTACTAGAATAGTTAACAGAGGATCGACGTTTTGTGTCTGCCATGTTTAGTCCACGCCTGATTTTTATATCCATATGAAGCACTCACTCTTAACGCCCTCTCGAGTTTTATCCATTCGATGTCCATATCTAGCTTGCCATCCAGTGTGCCGGTAGACTGTAGGAGTCCTATTGCCTCCAGCCAGTAGAGAAGGCGCTTCCGAAGAAAGTATTTAATTTGATTCTGGATATCATTCGAGAACGATGACATGCTGGAGCAGTGCTGTATCCAGTATATGCAGGAATATTTGACCGCTTCCAACGTTTCGGGCAGTGGCGTCCACCTGTCCGGCCAAGCATCAACCTCTAAATCAAGCATGTTACGGTGTAGAACTTTGGACATAGCCTTGAGTGACCGTATCACGATTGAATGATGAGCTTTGGCCAGTTCAGCAAAGAGAAGATTCCCATTACCAGAATTCTTGGTGAGGTAATCTCTGACTGATGAATGTGCCAGGTAAACTCTTCTCCCAACGACCGTTAGAAACGATCCGCATTTGTTGATTATGCGCTCCAAGTCGCCCAAAGATAACTGCTCCAGATTTGACAATACGCGCAGCTCCTGGAGGCTGAGCGGACGGTAAGCTAGGTTTGCAATTATCAGTATCTCATGGCACTGAGGTCGGTACGATTTTTCGATCTGATGCATCATGCCGCTATAAAGGGACATTAGGCCAGAAGGAGTCTTGTCAATGAAAGCGAGTATCTCGCCATTCAGAATTCCTCGAATCTGTCCGAGAACCAGAGCAACCCATAAGAAGGTCCCGTCGGACTTTTGAAGTAGTTTTGCCTCGACCTCCTTCCTCAACATAGGTTCTTCCCTGAGGGAGTGTATTCCGGCGACCCTTTCCTTGATGTAATCATGTACTGCTGTTGTCACATGAGAGGCATTTAACTCAAGACTGATCCGAGATTTCAGGTCGACCAAGGCTAGTTTCTGCTCAATATCATCCCTGTTGCGGCTGGTCACGAGCCATTTCACACGATAAGCCACATTTGCGACGGTGTTGTTGATCAAATCGAGCAGGTCTTCCAGGCCTGTCTCACACTCGTCGAGCCCGTCCACAACCAGAACCACGTGTTTGAAATCGGCATGACAAACCATCTTCTTGAATACTCGTGAAAGAGCCTGGAATTGATGGTCGCCCTGGAAGAGTTGCTTCCCACCCCGGTCATAATCCTCCTTTAGATAATGATATAACTCGTGTCGGTCAACTAACAATCGGTACATCAAGCCTTTTAGGACCGCGCTGGCGTTATTGATTCTCTGGTCGGAGTTTTGACAGAAAAAGAATGAGCTTGGGTTTGCAAGTCGATTTTTGCCTGCGGGCGTGGGCTCCTCAAGCAATTGTGTAATGCCAATAGAGAGCATCGTCTTGCCTTTTCCAGGGCCGCCCTTAATCCAGAGCACTTTCTTAGAGCTGTCATGTCGCCAGTGCTGGAAGTCATTGTCTTCTAAGATCCATCGTATTGCGTCCTTGAAAATCCCTCCTTTTGTACTCTCGATACGCGACCTGTCAAGATCTGGGTCATCCCATTGCAAATCCTGCAAGCAGCGGTTCAGTTCACCCTCGCCGTAGGACTCTACAGGTGCTGTCAGCCAGAAGCCCGCCATCATATAACGTGTTTAATGCAGACCTTCATTCCCAACCTGAGAAGTTGCTCCGGATCCTGGTGGAATATCCTGTGGTTGTGTGCGTTGCTTCTTGTGGTTGGTGCTAGCCAGCGGTAAATCAGTGATAGTCTTCAGCTTTGAGCCAGCTTTATTGACCAACTGCTCTAGTACATGAACAACTTTATCATATTCAGAGTCATGATATGCAAACTTGACGAGACCCGAGTGTGATCGATCGATCGCGATAGCGTGGTCCAAGGATGCGCTTTGAGGCAGGCAACTTGTCGCTGAAGTCTGGCTCACAAGGCATTCTAGAGGCCCAACCATCTTGTAATTACCAGCGACCTCGTTATATGTCAGCCTTGGTTCCAATAGTTCGACGAACCACTCACAAGCGCGGCTGTTGGTGACTTTTTTGTCTCGTAAAAGCAAAATATTTTGGGAGCGAATTCATCCTGTATTTGCAGGAAATCCCGGTTTTGGGTTCTCAGAGCGTGAGAGTTGATGTTGTTCAAAGAATCAACAAGCTGTCTGTTGGGCTGGTCTGTGACCATGGAAATGAGTGACCCAATACTCATGCCATCGTTCGGAACCCCAAACAACAAGAGTCCTGCCACCTCAGTGAGAATGGGTCGGCTCTCCGAAGCGTGTATACGGATTATTGCCCCCTTGATCAGCAGCCCACCAAGGCTGTGTCCGACTAGTATGATCTTCTTACTTGCCTGAGACATGATCAAGGAGCTCAAAGAGGTCTGCAATGACCCAGCAAGGTCATCCAGCTGAGCAAAGCTTGCGCTATTTGTCAGTTTGGTGTTGTAGCCATAGATCATTACCCGGGCTCCGGAAAGGTCATCAGGCAATTTGTCGCTCAACCACATTGTGCCATCATCCTTATGCATGAAGGATCCGAAGGCGTGACTGCCGAGGCCGGAGACTGCAAGAACATCAATTCTGTGGTTATCGGCAGGAGAATATAGAACTGTGATGCCAGTAAAGTGAGTATCGATGGTTACACGGGCTGTCCTATTTGCTCGCCTTTTCCTTCTTCCACTGTGTTCGACTTGAGGTTCAGAGTTCGGAACCTCCAGATCAATGGTCAATTGATCATTCTCCCCAACCTGCAATAGGCGTGGAGGCACACAGCGGAACCGGATTGTTGCTACCTGCGCATTGAGACGAATATCCAAGGCAAGAGTATGAACTGTTATGCTTTTCCCATCTGACGCGTCTTGACATCCACACGAAGAATTGGCGGCACATTGAAGGTCAGGATGCTGGGTTAAGAGGTCTTCCACCTGTTCCTCGTCAATGCTAAGCGGCAAACCACGTGCCCGCCAGGTTAGGAATTGAGAATGCATTTCATCACCGGGTAAAAAGTGTTTAGCCGAGGAATAGTCAAGGCAAAGGCCATGAGACAGATTTCCGCCATACAGTTGTACGTTCGCGGTTGTATCTGCAGTCAGGTGGTAAGATCAGACAATGGAGGTCATTCAATGGTGGCCGAAAGAGGGGCTCGCATGGCCATACACGTGCACGCACCTCATCAGGGTGCTGCATGGGCTGGTACATTGCTGTGTCGCAGCAGTGTAGCAACACCCTAGAGAATAAGATGCTCTAATCACTTAATGTGTAGGACACTTGATTTCCTCAAGACTTGCAAGGAAAGCGGTCTGCCAACAGAATCATTTAACCATAATAGCGGTCGAGGGTATTCACGGCTCTAGTTCCGCCAACAATGTGCAATTTCTTCTTAGATGACAACTTCTCCATACTCGGCCATCTTCCAGGGCCATTTGTTAATGTCTCTGGTTTCAAAGATTCGCAAATATTTGTTGTGATTGTTCCAGCAACCGAGTGAAAGCGGCCAGGTCAGGCTGACATGGCACCAGAATCTCCTTCAGTATCAGAACCCACCATTCCTCAAAGCCAGAGTTCAAGCTCAGGGCCGAAGTGTATTCAACATAGTCAGGGAAGAATCCACTGCGCCCCCAGCCAACTATCCCAGTGACCTTGTCCCCTTGGACAATTATATTCTGAGGAGATAGATTGCCATGGGTCAGACAAAATGGATCCAGTGTCGTGCGCCGCTGCCGTCCCTGCAAATATTGCAACCATGCTTGACGTGAGATGCAGTCGGTAGGGAGTCGTTGCAAACACCATTGGTTGAACGCCTCCTCGCTGTCGAAAGGACCACAGTACGAGGTGGAAGTTGAGTTCCAAAGATTGCGAATTGGCCTGTAACCAACTCGGCCGGCAAATGACACGGTACAGCGGCGCATGAGTCCGATTTGTTGGCGCAGCTGATGCTTGATGGATGCCTGCTCTGATGCGGTGAGGCTCTCCCATACCTCAGCAAGAGGCCGCCCGGGGACCAAGTCGCTAACCATGACCGTAGCTATTGGGGCTGTAGTCGCAACATCATAAACTCCTCTGACTCTAGGCACAAGAATTCCATGCGCAGCCGCATACTGCATCATTGCTGCCTCGGAGCGCTGCATGCCATGTGGGGTGCTGGCTTTGATCGCAATATTGTCGCCTTTGGTGGTGGCATGCTTTAACACACGGCTTTCCACAGTTTTATTCAGTGGTGTGCCGCCAGAGATAGCTTCGCAAAACCCCATTGCACATATGGGAAGCGATATGGGACTTTCTGGACCATCTCCATGCCCTCGCTGCTGCGATGCGAAGGGCCTTGCAGCCTCGGGGCTACCACTCGTCTTTTCGCCTTCCGCCATGATGAATGTGTGGTGAGAAAGAGAAATGTTACGTTGAAAGATTTTTTCCTGCATTACCACAGGTGCGGGCAGTGGCAGCTGTGTCATTCGATCCTTTCATGCAGACTTTACAGTACAGTACAGTACAGTAGTTTGGATTGAGGGCACAAGTTGATTCTCTAAGGAGGCTGTGCGCCGTGCAAGGTCCTCTAAGCGCACCGGCATGTATGATGAAAGAAGGCCCGTTTGAGTTGCAGCTTGAGCTCTCATTGTATCTATGTAAGAGGCGGCCCCGGCGAAGTTTGTCTCTTCGCGAAATTGAATCGCTTTGGTTGGACGGTGGGCGCACTTAATACATATTCTTCTTTTTGGCATGCATGGGAAGTTGCTGTACTGTAGTCCGCCAGGCGTTTCGGTGATTCCCCCCCCCCAAAGAAAGAATCGTGTTTATGAGGTTGGCGCCAAAGTGTGTCAGCATTCCTTACTTAGACTTAGATTGCTTCTGCCAAGCGGGTCTGTCAGGCAACAGCAAGTCAACTTTGTTGTCCTAAGCATGCGACACCCTCTGCGCCTTGCGTCTTCATCTGCACAACGTACACAGGCCTTTGGGTATCGCGTTGCGACACGGCTTGCGGTTTTTGAGGGGCGCCAGTATGACAATCAATGTGCCCGACTTGGACCAAAATGGTACTCAGATTGTTGGTCCACGCGATGATCCTGCAACGCCTCTGATCATCTGTTTCCATGGGTCTGGCGACTCTTGTGCATCGTGGCAGGTTCTTGCTACTAAACTCAGCCAATCTCATCGCGTGCTTCTATACAATCGCGGGTCGCTCAACCCGAAACCAGAAGTCGCTGTGGCAGCCATGGCCAAATACCTTTCGTTGCACAAGTTGGCACCGCCATATATCCTCATTGCTCACTCATACGGCGGGACATTCGCGCGAGAATTCCTTCAGAAACACGTCGACTATGTGGCTGGGATGATTCTCGTCGAGACAGGCCAGGAGACTGCCTTGGATGCCGCAATGGAGGAAAAGCAATACCGTGACCAGATTCTCGGCAACAAGCCACTAAGCGTAATTCGTGGAAACGTCGTGGTTGGCAAATATGCCCAGCTCGAGGAGCGATCGCGGCAACTGGGCCGTGATCTTCATGATGATCCGGGGTTCCAATTGCTAGAAGCGACAGACAAGGAAGACGAGAGGCTCAAGAAGAGGCAACTGGATCTGTCCACGAATAATCACTATGTCCACGTACCAGACGTCGGCCACAACGTAATATCAGATCGACCAGAGGTTGTCGCTGCCGAGGTGGAATGGGTCCTGGCAAATCGGCCCAGCGAGGAAACAGCACGAGCTCACATTTCGCGGGTAGAGGGTGTGTTGAGATTTTTAAAGCGGAAATTCACTTAAGCTTTGTAACCTCGTCTTTGTTCCACATTCACATCGGGCAGTGCTTAATTCCCCGAAACAATGAGCCATGTCTAGCAGTTGTGTGAACACGTTCTAGCCTTGATCGAGTCCTCTCTCCAAGATCTCAACATACTAGTCAATATTGATACAGACTTTGCCTATCTGCCCGCCTGACTCAACCAACCTGAAAGCTTGAGTAACGCTTCCGTGGTCAAATCCAAAGCTCTTGTAGACAGGCATTGGCAGCCCACGGCTACCGACAAACCGCACTGCCTCCTCAAGCTGTTCCTTCGAGCCGGCCAGGACACCCCTCAGCACCGCACCCTTCATCAGGACCAGCATGACCACGTTGGGCATCTTCTCTGGCGGGAGAGTCGCCAGGAAGCCTATAGCAGATACGGTGCCGCCGCGTGCGACTGCACCTAGGCTTTGCTCGATTGTGCCAGCGCCGCCGTTCTCTATAACGTGGTCTGCGCCGTGGCCATCGGTGAGGCGCATCACCTCAGCAGCCCATTCTGGGTGCGTCTTGTAATTTATGGTGTGGTCAGCGCCGTACGAATTCTTCACGGCTTCGAGTTTCTCGTCGCTGGACGAGGTGATGATGACGGTACAGCCAGCTGCTTTGGCGATAATGAGAGCCGTCAGCGACACTCCTCCGGTCCCTGTGGAAGTCAGTAGATGCGGAACCGGGGTGCTCATGTTGAAAATTACCAAGAACGAGGACAATATGCCCGGGCTTCAGTGGGGCGCAGCCGTAGAAGGCGTTCCACACGGTCGAGCCTGTCGTCACCAAGGCGGCCCAGTCGCTGAACCTCAGAGGCGATTTGGGAAGCTTGATGGCCGAATGCGCGGGAAGACGGATGTATTCGGCCAGCACACCATCCTTCCCACCGCCGAGTGTGTCCAAGTGGCCCTTGGCTGTCACAATGCCATAGAGAAATCCGGTGCTGACGGGCGCAATGACACGGTCGCCGACAGCGAAGCCTTCTGCCCCGGCGCCCACCTGCACAACTTCGCCCGCCATGTCCGAGCCGGGAACGACACGCTCCTTCACGGGCATTGGGTACTGAGCATTTGCGATGGCGATGTCACGGAAGTTCAGAGCGACGCTGCGGACGCGGACGAGCACCTCATTGTGCAGAATGGTCGGGATGGGCTCCTGGATTGGCTGGATCTTGTCGATGCCTTCCTGCGAGGTAAGGCGGTAGACAGTGTGAGAGGTCATCGTAGTCGCCGTTTGTATGAATTAAAGTTCGACTCAGGCACAGGAAAAATAAAAGATATATTGCTTGTCAGTTTGGCCGCATGGACACCGAGCTGTGTTGCGTGATTGACTCGATTTATAAGCAACCTTTTGAGTATCTTGTCATGGCCTTTTCTTATCAGGTGCTTATTGTCAGACAAGCGAGTGGCTGCACGAGGATTATCTTCCAGCCATAGCTCGTCAACATGGCCCGTTCTCTATTCTCAGGATTGACAGGCCATGCGCCAACAAAGTTGATACTTCTAATGGAGCTTATTATCGCATCAAGTCAAAGACTCCTCTGGATTTAAAAATGCTTGCTATCTAGATTTGCCGCATCCTTTGCAACAGTCTTTCGAAACGGAATGGAACGGCTATGGTTGGAAAACAGGGAACACATCCATGTCATTCTCTGCTCGGTTTGTCCTCTGCTGTATCAATACATACGCTACACATTTCGAACCCGCGAGCTCACGTCGAGCCTCTTGCATCAAAGCCGGGCTCCCGCCTTGGCCTCCTTGCTCTTCTCCTTGTAAAGCCTTACCAACTGCCGCACAGCCAGGTCAAGCATCACATCTTCGCTACCTCCGGGAATCCTGGCGCCAGGCACGTCGCGGTAGATTTCTGCCACGCTGTCAGCAACAATAATGAAACGTCAAGGTGGTCACACTCACTCTCGACCAGCTCGCCTTGTCCAGTACGGGTATAGCCATTGCCGCCGAACAGCAGCACGGCGCACCGGGAGCACTCGTCCAGCACCATGCCAGCATTGGCTTTGCAGAGGGCCGTGAGACCACCCAGCTCCTTGTCGGCGGCATCCTTGGTCATCTTGCTGAGCTGATAGACGAATGATTCAACCCACGCCGACTGCGACTCAAGCAGTGCACCAGCCTTGGCGAGGCGGTGGCGGACAACGGGTTGGTCCATCAGAGGCTGTCGGGTTGTTAGCATTGCTGACCTGAGTTGGACAGGGCCGCTGCAGTTCCATACGTACCTTGCCAAACGCCTCCCGCTTGAGGCAGTACTCAAAGGCGGCGCTCAACGCCACTCTGGCCTGCCGTGTGACACCAATGGCGATGAAGATGCGCTCGTGGTTGAAATTGTTCATGATGTACTTCATGCCCTCGGCCTCGCGACCGATCAGGTTCTCGCGGGGCACCTTGACGTCGTCGAATTCGATGAAAGAAGTGCCCGCTGAGATCTGCCCGGCTACCTTGAGCCGCCGCGTCGACACACCAGGGTTCCCTTTGAAGGGAATGACCAGCATCGAGATGCCCAGGGGACCGGAGCCTTCGTCCCCGGTGCGAACGGCGACGGTGGCCACGTCGGCCCACACGCCGTTTGTGATCCACTTCTTGGTGCCGTTGACGACGTAGAACTTGCCGCAACTGCTGAGCTTGGCTGTCGTTGTGATGTTTGCGACGTCTGAGCCGGCACTGCGGTGGAATGGTAAGCGGTGAGGGTGGACCCAGGCTGGTCTGAGACGACTTACTCTGGTTCCGTGATGGCGATGCAAGTGCGCTTGCGGCCGAGCAGCAGATCTGGGATGAAGCGCTCCTGCAGCTCCTTGCTGCCGTAACGCAGGATGGGTGGCACGCCAAAGGCAATGCCCGTGGTGAGCGAGCCGGGAGGTCCGGCAAGGCCCGAAGCGCTCATCTATAGTCGTTGGTTAGTCATGGCAAGTGCGAGTAGTAACCAGCGTACCTCGTCGGCGTAAATCATGCCGTGCAGGTAATCCCACTCTTCGACGGGAACATTGCCGGGCATGTGCGTGATGCCGAGGCGGTGAAGCCACTGGACGGGCAGCGGCGCCGGCAGAGCGGGAAGCAGGAAGTTTGCGGCGGCGAACTCGCCAAAGACGTGCGCAGGAACATCCTCGGCCGTCTCCCACTCGAGGGCGCGCTTGTGGAGATGCTCGGCGATGAAGTCGCGACACGCTCGCTGGACCCGCCGATGGGAGTCGTTGTAGTAGGGCGACGGCGAGCCGCGGACCCAAGGAGGTTCGGCGAAAGGCACCTGCGACGTGACCATGGCTGTGGTAATGCGATGGTGCCCAAAGAGGGATTGATTGATTGATTGATTCGTTCTGCTGGGTTGGCCGAAATGGTTCGCTCGCAAAACGTAGACTTACTTATAATAAAATGGGTAGTTGGTTCAAGGTGAGACATGGGAGTGAAGTGTGAGTGGCGCTGCGGGGAAGCGACAAGGATCGACGCGAGGGCCGAGGCATCTTCCCGATTAGGAACTTTGCGAAGCATCAACACAAAGTCAAAGCTGTGAAGCAGGGCTCGTGTCGTTTAAGATGCAACGAAGGTTGGGGATCTTCAATGGGGAGCGTGCTCTACTCATCTGCCGCTCTATTGTTAAGCATTGGAATGCGTCGCCGACTCAATTTGAACGAAGCACCATTTCCATGTCTTCTGTTGCCATGGTGCTATATTGAGCAGCTGACACGAACATGAATCAATCTAGCTCGATCATCCAACATGACTCCAGCAGTATCCAAAAGAGTCTGTAAACGAACCAACATCCAGTGTTCCGCAAGTAATAGCACCTTGCAAGCTCAGACCTATTGGCCCTGCCATTGGCCGTGAATCGCCCAGATAGTGCGATTTCTTGTGTGCCTCAAAAACTGTTCAGTTCACTTGTGTCTCACGCTCTTCTCAGCTCTTCTCTGTGTAACCGAAGCCATGGTATAATTGTAGTCATCTTCCTTTCCTGAAAGCGCTGCAGCGGAAGATTGATGCATGTCTTGAAGAGCCAGGAATAGACATCAGAGAACATTTACAAACGAGAGCAAGGATTAGAAATGCTTCAATCTAACCATTCAGGTCTCCATATCCCATGTTCAGGCCTTTATCGAATCAACAATACCATCAGGAGCGGATGGTTCCACCGCGCTACTCCATACCATGTGTCTGACCGAGTCCGCAAAGCCACGGCGTACAACTCCAACTTGCGCAACTCGGACCTTCACAACCTCTTGCCACCCATTATGATCTATTCAGATCCATGTCAACTTTACTATCCATCACTTGCAAGATCCGCTACATTACACATCACCCTCTCTCCCCCCACATCAAGCTGCCTCGGCACCGTCTCCTCATCGGCCAGCTGGCAGGCAGGCTTCGTGGCCGAGGTACTCCTCAGCATCGACTACGGGTACATGGCCCAGCTGCCAGTACCAGTGCTGGTGCCGGTGCGCTCGCTCTCCGAACCCTCACAATGACTCTTGCACCTTTGGCTCGCTCAGTCTCTGCCACTGCAAGCTCAAGGACTTTGTATTGTTGCCCGTTACGGCAGTCTGTCACGTGGCCACGCAGCTGCTCCCGACAACGTCCTCCTCCGCCTCCGCCTCTACCTCCACCTCCACCTCCACCCTCCTCGCTTCCTCGCTCCCACTTCTTCTCTTCTCTTCTTTTCTTCTTTTCTTTTCTTGCTTCTTCACCTCTCTTCTACCTTCTCGTTGCACCAATCCATAAACAACATCCGACTTCTCTCTTGTTGTTTCTTCCACCTACAACACTCACTTGTTCTTCTCCCTCTTCTCTAGATTCCACTCACTTTCTCTCGCCCACATCAACATCCCCAGTCGCCCTGCTTCGCGGTTCCCATCCTTCAAACATTCGACAGCATCACACCCACCTAGGCCGGTGAGCACATGGGTTCCAATCTCAGCGCTTGTCCAAAACAGGCCTCCACCCAAGAGTCACCGCGTTCAGTCATGGCCCGTACACTCGCTCGCCATGCCACCTCCGCGGCAACCCTGCTAACTGCACTGCTTGTCCTTCTCAGCTTACGCACCGCCGGCGCCTTTGCCTTCAGCTTCGACCCCTTCAATGCATTGGAGGCTCATGCCGCTCCCCTTACCGTCATGGCTGAGACGCTGGAGCCAAGGGCCGCCGCCCTTATATCCATCTCGAGCGACGAAGCCGTCTCGCCACAGGCCCTTGTCCGACCTGCACTTTCGTGCGACACCGCCTGCCTGCACGGACAGGATGACTAGGAGTCAAGCCTCGCCCGTGGCCTATGTGTGAAGCTGTTAGCAACCTCCACCACTCCCCCTCATTTTCTCGATGTGAGGTTCAACTTTCGCTAAAATTGACGTGCTGAACTGTTTGGTCAATACAGGGCAGCACTTCCAGTCGATGATTCCAACTTGGATCGCAACGTCTCCCGCCACACATGCTTCGTATGCCCCGACGGCCAGCCTCCTGCCGGCCTGCCTCCCGCTTGTCTCCCGGTCGCCACCGCCACGGGCCGCCTTAGTACCGTTGGCACCATCCGCCTCCGCACCCTCCTCGTTCACAACGCCTGGCCGTCCGTTTGTCCGTCCACGGTCAGGCTCGAGCATGTCGTCCTCGCCGACAAACGCGGCTCCACCGAGCCCATCTGGCCCGACAAGTACGTCGTCGCCCGTGGCCGTGCTGATGTGAGTCAGTCAGCTGCATCGCCCGACGAGCACGTGCCGACCGCAAACTCTCTCAGGCCTTGGGGACACGTTTAGCAGCGACAAAATTATCGAGAATTAGGAGATGGCGAATGCAAGGCGCTACGCCATGTCAACTTGGGGAAGTGAGAGAAAGCCATGGAGTCTCCAATGTACATAGATGCATTTTGGTGTCGTTATTGGCTGGACATGGGAGTAGAAATTGCACATCTTTGTGATCTTGGTACACTCGGTGATTTGTTACACTCGCAAGAATTGATCCCGGGATGCTCCCTCGTCTTGTGTTGCTATGCGTTTATATGAGTGTTGTCATATCATATGGTACAATCCACCTTCTCACCCGAATGTCCGTCCGCCCATGTAAAAATACTCATTGGAGCATGACACGCAATGCAAGCGACTGCTGGTTCTTTATTCAACACCAAACAACCCTGTCTAAATTCAACCTATGCGTGTACAGGTTGCCTTTCCGCCCGATAAGACGCATGTAAGCTTTTATGTTTTCCGTTTCCTCACTCCCAGCCGCTCTCATCAGAGCCTACCTACACACAAAACACTGCGCAGCCTCGAGCAAACAGAGTCATTATATTGGCATGCTCCTGCTTCTTCTCCTCTATTTCACCTGGGGAATCATAACAAAGTATGGCAGACGGAAAGTTGTGCATTCATCGGTCCAGCGACTCCCCTTAACCCTCGTCTGCTTATAAAAGCGAAGTCGCTCATGATATCGCACGCGGCCCGCAACCGATTCCATACCTTGAAACCGGAAAACAAATGAAAGATGCTCAGATATCCAACACGTGATTGATGCCAAATAATCATTCAGCCATGGAGAAGAACATGCCTGTCAATATGATTGCAAATGAAATATGCACAGACGCCTCGAGGCTCTGGTTTACCTCGAATGTAAATCGCCGATGCCATTCCTGGCTAAACCCCAACCCCAAGCTCGACCGCCCTAGGTACCTGCCCAGGTGAGAGCATTGTCTGTTCAAGACTGTTCAAGCAACAGCCGGATTTTCTTCAGTAAATCCGGTATCCGGAAAGGCTTTGACACCACATCATCCATACCGCTCTTTTTCGCCAACGACACTTGCTCGTCGCGGACATTGGCCGTGACGGCAATGACAGGTACCCGTCTGGACAGCTTCCCCTCCTCTTCCATTCTTCGAATCTCACGCACGCATGTCAGGCCGTCCATGTTTGGCATCTCCAAGTCCATGAGAATGATGGAAAGTCCGCAACCGTCCGGTCTGCGGAAATGCGTCGTCTCGAGGAACGCTAAAGCTTCGATGCCATCGTTGGCAGCGCTGACCGTGCAACCTACTTTGCGTAACTGCGCAACAAGTACCTTCTGATTGATCAAGTTGTCCTCTACCACCAGGATGTTCAGGTGCTTTGGGCCAAACTCAGAACTGGCCTCTGTAGGCCCTAGGCTTGATGCCAGCCTGGGCGGGGCAAAATCCTGGCGCTGCGGTGTCACTTGTTGCGTTAGAGACAAGTCTCCTCCGAGTTGGCGCTCGATCGGGAACGCATCAGGTGATGTCGGTTGACTCGGCGGATCTGATCTCCTCGCTTGTACAAATAGCGCGAACAAGCTCCCGGAACCGGATTCTGAAGCGACGCCGATCTGACCTCCGTGAAGCTCGGTAAGATGCTTCGAGATGAAGAGACCAAGGCCGCTACCACCATACTGGGCATGCGTCCTAGGTGACGCTTGTTTGAAGCGCTGAAACAAAATCTGCTTTTCTGCACTAGTAAGACCACAGCCCGTGTCTTGGACCTTGAAGTGGATGTACAGCAGCTCGCCCGTACCCCAATCACCGAGCGCGGTGACCTGCGTTGCGCCCATCTTCGCGGGCACGTACTCGAAGCCAGGAATTTGATCGTCCCCAGGAGGTGTAAGGGAGGCACCAACAGCCACCGTAATTACCCGCGTGCTTGCTGGCGCAGTGAACTTTATGGCGTTCGTCATGAGGTTTATGAGAATCTGTAGGACACGGCTTGGGTCGATTGTGACCCAGTCGACACCCAGCTCGACATATGAGGGATGTATCTCGAAGGCTACCTCAATTCCTTTCGCTTGTAGCTCGGGGTCAAACATTTTCAAGGCGCGACGTAGAATGGTCTCGGGTTGGGCAGCAGAAGGGGTGATAAGAAGTAGGTTTGAGTCAAGCTTGGAAATGGTAAGAATGTCATCCACAATAGACTTTTGATGCTGTACACAAAGCGAAATGGTGTTTGCCGCCTCAACACATGAGTCGACAACGTCGGGCGGCGCAGCTTGCCCTTTTCCGCGATACTCACCAAGTGCTGTACTTATGTCGTCGGCGCACTGCAGGATAGCGCTCAAGGGGTTCCTCATCTCGTGCGAGGTTATGTCAATGAATTCGTTTTGCTGACGTCTCGTCTCCTCTGCCTCTTGCAACCGCCGGTTCTTCAATCCTTCGGCCCATTTTGAGTGCGAGATGTCTGTGATAGAACCCATGATGGACCTGAGGCTCCCATCGGGTCCGTATTCTGAGTGGGCAATGAACATGACCCAGTAGTCAATGGATTCGCCGTGCAGATTCACGGGGCTCGCGGATCGCTTCTTCAGCTGCAGTTCACCGGACCATGGAACATGCTCCTGTACCAGACGTCGCCAGCCCTTCTCCATGGTCTCTTTGCTGTCTTCTATGATGAAATCCATCCACGACATTTCGTATTGACTGTCTCTTGTATGGCCCGTCATTTCGTAGAAACGGTCATTCGCTTCCCGCAAAACGCCTTCTGGACTGATGAGGAACATGCCCAGCGGAGACAATTCGGTCATGCGCCGCAAGCGGCTGTCTTGGAGAGCCAGTTGCTGGGTAAGCTGTTCCTTCTCAAGGGCTGCTGCTTCGGCGGCATCTCTGCTTCGGCGCACCTCGTCTTCGAAAAGGATGATGGATGCTAATGATGTGGCTAGTTGGCGATGGAGCATGTTGGTGAACGCTTTGTATTTGTCATCGTAAGGTCTCCGTGGATTCACGCCGAGCACAAGGAAAGCAAGAACATTATCTCCATTTGTTGGGCGGCCGGGGAAAATGATGGCTTCACGACAAGGGTCGCCAAATCCTCGCCAGTTGATGCCTTCGAGCAGTGCTTCCGGAAGAGTGCCGTCACGGGTGTGCAGCAACGTCGGCTCGCGGGTGCGCATGGCTTCTCGAAAGGAGGGCACAAAGCCTTCACGGCTACGCTTCAGGTCCAAGTGCAGCGGCGCGGCGATATGACCCTCTGGAACACCAATACACCCTTCCAAGTGGCAGGTCTTCAGCGACATGGTGCTGCCTGAGGACACGGAAGAGTGGTCGGCATCCTCAGCGTCGCCGACCGAGTACAGAAGGGCAAATGGTACATCATAGTGGTTGTCCTTCAAGCCATCGAGAAGGGCCTTCCAGAACTGCTTGACGGTCTTGGCCTGTGCAGTAAACTCGCCAATTTTTGAGATGGTGTGCGTCCTCCTTTGGCTCAACACCGAATCGGTGGTCTCGAATGGGGCATTATAGAAGCCGAGGATTCGATTAGAGCCGCCGTACAAGGGGGTAAAGGACCAAGAGTAAAAGGTTTCCTCGAGAAGCCCATGTCGGTCGATTGGGAGATAATCATTTTCCTTGCGTACGCTAATTCCGGTGCGAGCACATTCGGCGAAAACAGGGCCAGCATAGTCCCAGAGCTCAGAAAAGGGGCCGGAAAAGCCAGTGCCCATGAGGGAAGGGTGCTTGTTGCCGGCGACTTCGGCAGCGTAAGCCTCGTTGTACAACATCGTGAGCTCACTGCCCCAGAACAATGCAGCCGGATGTGGGTTGCACATGACGAGATTGGCGGCTTGTCGGAATTCGGGCGACCACTTTTCCATAGACCCAAGGGGTGTCGTAGCCCAGTCGATAGTACGCGCATATTGGAGGTGGGGTGAGAGCATGCCCTTTGGGTTGGCAACGGTCCAGTCGGCAACGGCCTTCTCTGGCAGCGAAAGTGGAATCGAGGCGCTTTGAGACGAGTTCTTGGTCTCATCGGAACTTCCTGTTGGAGTGCTTCCATAGAAGTAAGGCTTGGACGGGGGCTTGGATGATACAAGGGTGCTGGAGCCATGGCGCGAGCCGGAGTCTGGCGGCGGGCCTAGGCTTGACTTCGGAACGGCTTCGACGTTGTCGGGGGCTGTTGATGGGGCCGCGGTAGATGAGGCGGATGCCACTGCGGCTGTCGCGGCGGCGGCGGCAGCGGCAGCGGCAGAAGCCGAAGCTGAGGCGGCAGCGGCAGCAGCAGTCGTAGCGGCTGCTACGGAGCCATTTTCCCGTGTTCTCCCGGCATGCTCGGCGCGTACACCACCGGTCGCGACCTCGGGGGGAATGCCAGCAGACAAGTCGCCGAGGCGGTGGGCTTCGGCGCGCCAAAGTCGATTGCCACTAATAAGTCTCCAACGTTGGCGCACGGTCGAGCCAGTCCAGAGGAAGTCGCCATACACGAAGGACAGGGGGAAAACGTCCTTGGAGTCGTCATGGGTGGTGACGCCAGTCGCCCAGCGTTTGAAGTCTTGGTAACTGGGCTCCCGCTGAGCCTCGGCTAATGATTGGGACTGTTGCTGGGTGGTTGAGGAGTCGGCGGAGGCTTCGAGCCCCTGGGCATCAGGCCCAACCAGGCCATCGAGCAAACGCTCGTGTAGGCGGAGAGCAGTATTGCAGAAAACAGGAAGAAGCAGCTTGTGCCCGCCGGAGGGCAGGTCTAGGTCGGGGTCAAGGTCAATAACAAAGGTAGGACGAGAGTCGGCATCTAGAACCTCTTTGAGGCTGAGCTCGTCCAATTCATCTACGGAATCGACCTCCATCCGTAGCTATGAGATGGAGCGGGATGCGAAGATGGCTGCCCCAAGAAAAGGGTGGACAGGGGCGTGTCGACCAGAAGTTCGTCACGAGACGCTACGTGCCCAGTGGGCATGCAAAGTCCGGGGCTGAGACGATCAGGGCACTCGATGCACGAGGAAAGAGAAGTTGAAGTAAATGCACCAGCGTCACTTGAGGAGTTTCGGGTCGGCAGCGGACAAATATCGAGTTGCAGCGACAATTGAAGATTGTGCATGGAGCAAATAGCTGGGCTTCAAGTTCCAGCAGCAAAGACAGTACAAGAAGCAACCTCCTCGAAGATTAGAGTCCCGCGAGCTGCTCCGTCGACGAGGCTCAGTCGTGAAGAGAAAAGGTGGCCCTTGCTATTGAGGCTGAGGACGAGGGCCGAGGCTGACGATGCGCTCAGGTCAGATGGTGGGGGGAGGGGTTTGACGTGTGCTCTGGCGGCCACCGACGTAACGGACGCGAAGTGTCAGGCTGGAGTCTACAACATGACCTCGGTTCCTGGGGTATTAGAAGAGAAAGAATAGAGGAAAGGGAGATTGAAGATCACAACGGCGCTGCGGCCCCTGGCAACGCAAACAGAGGCCCCTCGAGGCGCAAGGAGAGCGACAAAGTCGAAGTTTCGGTGTGTTGTGGTGACGTGGTGACGATGAATGGCCGCGTTGATTTAGCGATAGGAGTCGGCGGTGGTGGTTGTTTGCCGGGCAGGGGCTGACGGCCGTACATGCCTTACCTGGGCTTAGCCCGCGCGACGTGCCTCTTTCTCGATCTGATCTTGGTTACGGTGCTCCGTACCGCTACCTGTGTAGAGCTACCCTGCCCAGTGGATGGTACCTTAGCCCCAACCTAGTCTCGATCCTGGATCAGCCCCAAACTCAATGCATGTGCTGGGAAAATTCCTATTACGCGCACTGAACTTCCTCGCGGTACAAGAAGCCGAACGGCAAATACTCGGTTATCACGCTTGCCTCACTCTCCGAGCAAAGGTAAGGTAAGGTGAAGCTAGTAATTAATTTTGACCCTCCCCCGCACATTTCATTACTGACCCAACCTCGTGGGCGCTGCGCTGGTTCTGTTAAGGCTTGCCGCCGCGGAGCACATGTTCCGCCACCCGTCTGCTTTTCCTCCGGCCTGTGGCACCGGGGGAACGACAGAGAGATCAAACAGATCATGTGCTGCTAATTGCAGTACATACGTCAATATGCATGGCGTGAACCTTATGCACGCACTCTCCCTCGTCTTGTACGGACCCAGCTACTCTCCGCGCAACGAAGCATCCTCCCACTAGCCGAGAGCGTCGGTCCGTACTGAGCGACTTGCCATGCATTCCAGGTTCCTGGAGACGACTTAATGGTGGGCAGGGAAAGGGTAGGAGGGCTGACTGATTGGACGTTAGCCTGAAGCCACATCGTCCATCCTTCCCTTTTTTCCAGAAATTCCCGGTTTTCCAATCTTCAAGCACACTGGAGGAGGGTACGTACCGCCCCCAGCATCATGACCTTTTTCACATGCAGGGCCACCTTATCTCGATTCGCTGCGTTGCCTGCAATGCTACGGAGCACATCAGGTCAGCGCACGTCGTTTTGACAGTGACAAGTACTTGCCTTGTATGCCTTGCATAACTCGAGTGAAACAATTCTGTTATATGCGGCATGTCGACGGTGATTGCCGAATACTACCTTGGTTATGGTTATTCTACATATTTTCTATTATTATTTTTGTGCAGTCCGGTGGAGTCAAGGGAACAGGTTATGCAGGCAACCTCAAGGGCTTTTTATGCTATTGTGCTGTGCACAAGGTACCTTAAGTCCATGGTAACCCCTGGAGGTACCTTCTCCCACAGGGCAGGTACCTGCGCATTCCCTCAACTCCGGCTTCTGCAATGTACTGTTCGCATGGCTGAGCCCCCACATCAGAGCAACACCAAGTGCAACCAAACAACGCTATAGGGTAGCGGTGCATTTTCAGCATCGAATCTTGGAGCGAACCGACCGAAGACTCGCAATGGAAAAATGCGCCTTTGCAAGTGGTGCAGGTGTTCCAAAAACAGCCATTTTCATTCAAGCTCGCTTTCCACAAGCAAGATGTCTCAGAGATCTCGCGTCTGAAGAAGGCACTACATAGTTCATCACTGCACCTCTCACAGCCATTAGTGAAGTTAAGGTAAAAATCAAGAATTGATGCTGGCGATATGAGAACAACACATGCAGGTTGTCTTGTGTAAGCTCATTCTGCAATCTCAAAGATCCGCATGTCTCAGTGACGACTTGCCTTCGATACTGATCTGGTTTCCGCTCCTATCTCTTTCTAATGGCGACGACTGAATCCACAAGCCTGGATCAAAGACTGGCTCAATTCCGGTCGCACCGTCGCCGCCATCGCAGCACATTACTGTAGCCCAATCCCTGCCATCATCTTGCGTCCTCAGCCAACGGGGTGGTCTTCTCGGAGAGCCCCGCCGGGACGACGGTCGATCACTCAATCTAATCTACGGCCCCATCCCATTCATGGAGCCCTGACGGGTTCCGCCGCGGGCACTTTGGAGATGATTTTCCTTGCTTGGAGGGGCTGACCGGGACACGTCGACCTTCGCCAACGGGCAACTGATCGCCAACATCATGCCATACAAAGGTTCCGCCCCAGCTATCACAGGGCACGCCGGCAAACCACATCTGTGCTCTGCTGGACACTTGCGCTATTGTAGGAAGGTCTCAAGAAAGAAAAAAAAAAAAACAGGTGTCAAAATAATTCGAGACAGGTGATAGCGATGGCCAAGCCGAGGTCCGCCGAGCTGTCGAACATTGAGGCTTTTGGTGGAGGACACTGTCCCACACTACGCAACACAAGAATATCGGCAATCGGTAAAGAGATACAGGCCAAGGGGACTTTTGGAGTTGCATCCACTTCGTTGCTATCAACGACCAACTGCTGACACCGACAATCTTGTCCTCAACCGTGACCGCTCTCGCTCTTGTATGGAGGGTAGTCATAGCCACAGCGCAGTTTCGCCGCGAACACGGACCAGTCGGATAGGTGAAGTCGGTATTGCCCCCAACTTGCGCGAAGAAATCGTGGCGAAGCGAAACCGTGCACCCGGAGGAAGAAGGGCTGCATGAGGCTGAGAGCCTGGTTTCATCGCAGAATAATAGGAGATGCCGCAGGGCTCGCGGTTGCCGGCACTGTTACTCAGCCCATTGGCTGCAATTTTGGGATGTGCCTGGTTCGACTTACAACAGCAGTATCGTGTATGCTGCTAGAAGGCCACCGGCTGATTTCGCTGAACACCCAATCACAGCTGATTGTAACACGGCCTGTATCGCCCATTCTTGGCTTGCCCACTATCAACTTCTATTTCTGTCCGTCCCAACTCCAGCCGCGTCTCGGGAAACTAGATAGCAGATGCTGACTGGGTTTTCCCAACTCCACCGCGGCTTCCGGATGGCCTTTTGTGAAAGTCGTGCTTCGTAATTTTCTCCATATCCGCAGCGACAGTAAGCCAGAGATTGGAGTGCGGGACGAGCGACTCCATGGGACGTGGTCTGCTCCGTGCTTCTCTGCGCTTACACGCAGCGAATAGCGTGTCGTGCGTCGGCACATCTACAGTCACATGCCACCGGGGACACTAGTAATCTAGCACCAAAGGGCTCCATGATCTACCTCGACCCTCTCCTAGCTCGCGTCTGGGTCATCCAGTGGCCTTTGCAGAAGGCTTGCAGGCATGACCGCGGCACGAAACTCCAATTTACCCCTGGTGACGCAAATCTTGGCTGCTTTCCGGCAAGCACCAAACGAAAAGAAACGGACGCGCAGAGCACTTCTTTGTTGCACGAGATCCAGTACAAGACCGATTGGGGGAGGTGGCTGCCCAAAGATCGTCGTCCAAGGATCGGCGCTGCGGAACCTTTCCCAGCTTTCTCTTCGCCGAAAGGGACAAGACTCATCTGGGCGGGTGTTCCTCCAAGGGGCTTCCTTGGCCGGGGCCATGCGGATTCACAATCCCGTCGGGGATCGACACAGCTTCCTTTAGAAGCAATATCGAGGACAGGACCTTTTTTCGCCCAGCGTCGTGTTCCAAGAGGAGCTGAGCGTGATGGCCTCAGTAACGACCTGCGCTTGGAAAAGAGGGTGGGTGGGCGGTCGACCGTTCGGCGAGATTGGGTCGACAAGCGCAAGACGCGCTCACAGGAGCTGCTGTTGCATCTCAATGGAGGTTGGAATGGCTTCGTGATGAAGGGATAAATAGCTGCCGGCCCTCCACCTCTGGCATCTGTTCTTGTCCTCATCCGCATCCCCATCCACATCAGCTTCATCCTCCTGGCTCCTGGCTTCGCTCTCCTTCAGGCCAACATCTGATTCCAGCAGTGCGTTCTTTGTTACAGCGTAACCTCCGCTCCTTCTTCGAAGACAAAGCAGTTAAACACAACATTCATTTACGAAGTCAACATGCGCGCCGCCACTCTTCTCGCTCTCCTCCCTCTCGCTGCCGCAGCCCCGGCTCGTCGCTCCTCGCCCGCTCCCATTGTCAGACCTCGCGATGCCCAGCTGGTCGAAGGCAAGTACATCGTCCGCATGAAGGCCGACAGCATCCAAGCTGCCGTCTCTTCCGCTGTCAGCTCGATCGCCGCGGACGCCGACTACACCTACTCCAAGGCCTTCAATGGCTTTGCGGCCAGCCTGTCTGACTCGGAGCTCAAGTCCCTCCAGGAGGATCCCAACGTGGGTATTCGATCTTTGGCGTATCCCGAAAAAGCTAACAAATTGCTTCAGGTCGACTATATTGAGCAGGATGCCATTGTCACGATGAGTGCCACCCAGGAGGATGCTCCATGGGGTCTCGCCCGTATCTCCAGCTCTTCCCCTGGAGGCACCACCTATACCTACGATGACTCGGCCGGCACCGGTACCTGCGCATACGTTGTAGACACCGGTATTGACGTCGAACACCCGGACTTCGAGGGTCGAGCTAGCTGGTTGGCCAACTTCGCTGATAACAGCGACGCCGATGGACAGGGCCACGGCACTCACGTTGCGGGAACCATTGGTGGTGCCACTTACGGTGTTGCCAAGAAGACGAAGCTGTTTGCTGTCAAGGTCCTTGACGACTCCGGCAGCGGAACTAAGTGAGTTGAATCCCACCCCTTACTTTCTCGTCTTGCATATGGAAGCGATGGGTTCTAACCTGACACCCTACAGCTCCGGTGTGATTGCAGGTATGGAGTTCGTCGTCAGCGACTCTGCCTCCCAAGACTGCCCCAGCGGTGTTGTCGTCAACATGTCCCTTGGAGGCGGGTTTTCCGCGGCCATCAACGATGCCGCGGCTGCCATTTCCAGTGCTGGTCTCTTCTTGGCTGTCGCAGCCGGTAACGACGGAGCCGACGCCTCCAGCTACTCCCCGGCCTCCGAGCCCAGCGCCTGCACTGTTGGTGCTACCACGTCCAGCGACGGCCTGGCCTCCTTCTCCAACTATGGCAGCCTCGTCGATGTCCTGGCTCCCGGCAGCCAGATTGTCAGCGCCTGGCCCGGCGGCGGTGAGCAGACCCTGCAGGGCACCTCTATGGCGTCACCTCACGTTGCTGGTATCGCCGCCTACTTCCTGGGCCTAGGCCAGTCTGCCTCGGGTCTGTGCGATTACATCGCCTCCAACGCCCTGGAGGGTGTCATCACGGGCGTTTCCAGTGATACCGCCAACTTGCTGATCAACAACGGCAGCGCGTAGTTACCAGGTCCATGGGAGAGAAATGTGTAGAACCAGTAGCCAATCACTGGGAAGGGAAACAACCCAAGGGCTAGAAGTTTTGAATCAGAAGGAGTGGAAGTAGGTGTGGCTAGAGGGGAGTGTTCTTTGTATATTTTACCCTGGGTCTCGAAAGTCCCAGTTGTAGCTACCAGTTTTCGCTTCAATGCAAATGTTTGTTGTTTCCACGCCATGCGAGGAGCATTTTCGCGACCCTGCTGATTGACTAGAGTGCTACTGTATATGGGATCTGCTTGATTTAGTGTTGTACCTTGGGGAAAAGCCGAACTTCAAGTTTGAGACAGCCATGATGGGAAAGTGAGGAATGGTCTATAAGTTAGTGTACCAACACCGGATTGTACCGGTACTACTGTACGGTACGGTACAGTAATGAGAATTACGTTTGCCATCCCTTGACTGAGTTTCTTGCACGGTCAACATGGCCATTGCGCACGCTGGCAGTGCCGAGTGCTCATGTGGGCCCCGAAGTAAACAAAGGAAACAAGGTCTTTGTTGAAGCAGACTCATCGGTGAATGACGGGTAGCTACAGTATATGCCCATGGGTTGCTGTAACGTTTGCATTCGAGGCTTCTCTTGTCCTTGTTGAGAGACAGAATTGCTAGCCTCCTGCTATACTGTAGTATAGTATACTGCGACACACTGGTATTCATATGACTGCACATATAACAGCCAACTGTTGCCGAAAACACCACTGACATGTCCCCTCCTGTCGAAGCGGCAGCCTCTGCCATCACCGAAGCAGATGTATGTTCCCAATGAGATTATCCGCGAAGAAGCGTTACCCGTTGATAAAGATTAGAAGCGAAAAGTAGCTTTGCTTCAACGTGACGAGCAGCGATGGCAGAAACAATGGTCCTCCAAAGGCATATTCGAACGAGGCGGTCATAAAACACAGATACAAGACCGTGATACAGGCGCCTCAAGCACGGAGAAGGGAAGGGGAGACAAACAGGAAAAATTCTTCGGCACAGTTCCACTGCTACCTGTGGATGGCCGCCTCCACATGGGACACGCCCAGTCGGTGCTGCAAGTCGATTTTGCAACTGGCTTTGCCATGATGAATGGGAAGCGAGCCGTGTTTCCTGTTGGCTTCACCTGCAGTGGGAGTTCCATACAAGATCGATCATCTCGTATCAAGAAAGAGATGGACCGAAGAAGACTCGCCGAGTGGATAGACTTCAGAAGCACCGACGAGCCTCCGGCCAACTTCCAACAACGGTATCCCGAGATGTCGATTCTGCATAGCCAAGGGATCCCTGCCTCTGAGCTTGAACTATTTATGACTCCAGCTGGTTGGATGGGAAGCCTTCCTGCATTAGCAAAACGAGATCTTGAGACACTCGGCATTCGGGTCGACTGGCGTCGATCGTTCGTTACAGGTGACTGCAATCCGTTCTATAGTTCATTTGTGAGATGGCAGGTCAACCGTCTCAGACACTTGGGTAAGCTTCAATATGGTAAGGCGCACACTTTGTACTGCCCAGAGGCTTCTGAGCCATGTCCGATGGTGCAGGACGAGAACGGAGGACGAATTCAAATCGCAGCATACACGGCTGTGAAGATGAAAGTCCTCGGTTTTTCTCCTGCAGCACTGAAACATATGCAAGAAGCTATCAAGCCTGAAGCAAAGGTGTATGCTGTGTGCATACTCTCAAAGCCCGAGTATTTGGACGGGGTCGGCTGCTGTTGGATTAGTCCTAACACCTCCTATGGGATTTTCCGTCAAGGTCGGGACGAGTACCTTCTGGTTTCCCACAATTCAGCAGCCAACATGGCTTACCAAGACTTTTTTTCGTCATGGGGCAAGTGTGAGTGTGTCGCGACAGTGAGCGGCTCGGAACTAGTAGGCACGTCAGTCGAAGTGCCCGTGGCGGATATTCATAGACCTGTTCATCTTCTTTCAGATGACAATTTTGTCTCGAAGAGTGCAACCGGTATCCATGCTGCCTTCCCGTCGGAAGACATCGAAGACTATTTGAAATTGATGCTGCTTCGTCAAACCTCTAGTCTTCGTCAGGTCGAAGAGTGGATGTCATACCTGCCACCTATCGTCGTTCAAAAGCCACCCCACAGTGCACAGTCGGCGCATCAACTGTACAAAGACATCGAGTACTATGGTCCGGTGGACGTGTTGCTCGGAGCCAAAAGAACCAAAGACTTGCGGGAGCTGGCCGCCTGTGAAGCCTATTTCCATGGCCACATGCTAGTCGGACGATACCAGGGTTTGCCTGTGAGGGAAGCGAGGCGTCTGATACGGACAAGTCTGTTGAGCTCGGGATGTGGCATTGAGTACCTGGAGCCGAGCACCAGCACTGCTGGTGATTCTAGACAACGCTATGTAGTTGCTCACATGGATCACTGGCATCTGAATTTCAGACCCACGGAGGACGGGGTGAAGAGCTGGCTGTCGGAGACGCTAAGCCTGCTCAATGGTGGTAGGCTCAAGTACGTGTCGGCCGAAGCAAAATCAAATTTGCAAGCAAGCCTGCACCGACTAGGCTCATGGGCTGCCGGGAAGCAGCGAGGCCACGGCACCAGAGCGCCGTGGAACGAGAGTCTCGTGATAGACCCTGTCGTGGAATCGGCAATCGCGCCAGCCTACCAGACAGTCGCGCACATGCTGCATAGCGACATGTATGGTGAGCTTCTCGGTAAGGGTGCTATTGTGCGTCCAGAGCAGATGACGGATGAAGTATGGGACTATATCTTTGATCGCCTCCGCGTGGGTTCAAAAGAGCTCGACAAGTTAAACACGACCCTTCACTATTTCGACTTGTCAAGACTACGGCAAGAATTTGCAAGTTGGTACCCCGTGGATCTCTTCGTTGCCGATGGTGGTCGGATAGATGATCAAGTTCCCTCCTTTCTCCATCACCATGTAGCGCTATGGCCACCGAAATATTGGCCCCGAGGAGCTGTAATCAGCGGCCAGCTGGTGACAAATGGTCAGAGGCCGGGTGCTAGGCAGAAAAACGATGCACCTATAGGGAGGATGACCAGTATTTACGGGGCGGATGCGGTCAGAATGGCTGTGGCACGATTGTGCAACTCTCAGACGGCAGGAGACGTGGAATGGGACGAGGCAGTCGTGCTCGAGAGCTTGCGCCAGCTTTACGACCTGAAGATGTGGATTGAAACGACAGCCAGAGCCGATGATACAAGGTCCAATGATGTTCTGCATGCGCTGGGATTGCACGACAATCGCCACGTGGCTATCTGGGATGTAATATTCATGGATGAGCTCGATCGCATCATGAGAGCAGCTTTCTTGTGCTACAAAAGGTAAGAAGCCATGTATGAGCTCAAAGACGCAAGGATGATGCTCACGTTGCCGTGCTACAGACATGATTTCAACAAGGCATTGCAGCATGCTCTTGACGATACCGTCGCAGCTCTCGATTGTTGGAGGACAATGACAAGAGATGCCAAGGACAAGCTGCACAGGATGGTGTTTGCGGGTTACGTGCGAATGCAAGTGCTGGTCCTGGCGCCCATATGCCCCCATTGGTGTGAGGGTATCTGGAAGGGCGTGTTGAAGGAGGGCGACACAATTCACACGGCGAGTTTCCCGAAACCGGTCTCGTCCTTTTCGAAGCACGCGGCAGCGGCAAAGCTCCTCAATGGCACGATTGCTGGCATACGGCAGGAGATTGAAAGAGTCAACAGCCAAGTTTGTAGTGGGGTCTCGGCGGACTTTGACCCGGCCAGTAATTTTTCTGTCATAATCAGCTTTGGCTGCGAGTACGCGGAGTGGCAACTCGATTGCATCGGCAAAGTAGGCAAGATTCTGAAACCGGACGAGGCCCACGTCGATACGGCGGCCCTGGTGAAAGGGCTTAACAAAGAGGAGGCCTTTCGATACACGGTATTTGCGCAACACCTTCAGAGCCTGCTAGAGGGAGGAATGAATCGAGAGGTGGTCCTCGCTGCGCAATATCCATGCGATCAGGGCGTAGTACTACAGGCAGCTGGGTTGATGCTGGCCAACACGGTACCGAATTGTTGTGGGGTGGAAGTGACGCCTGCAGTGGACGATGAGGTTTCAGGACGAGGCCAACGGGCTACACCCGGCTTTCCGGTATGGCAGCTGCAGAATGTGCCGTAGCGTTGAGACGTAGGGACCAGTTGAGCATGAAGCAGAGGTCACGATTGAAGGCAGCTACATGTATTGACAGGGCTGTAGGTAACTGTGCGGAAGGGGATACTTGGAATCGATGCATGAGCAAACTCGTGTCTGTTTTTTATTTTATTTCAGGATTTAACTGCCTCTGACCTTCATGGTGATATCTGGGATCTTTCAATGAAACAGTGTTTTCAAGGAATATTAAAGCATCAATGACTTCCCAACCAAGGGTCGATGTGCAATGTGTCACTGTAGGAGACATTCTAGGGACTTTGAAAGTTGAGTTTCTCAAAGGCGAGAGCTGCCTATGGCGTCATCCAAACCGGAGGGGGGGAGGGGGGCGGCGCGGTCGAGTGCGTGAATAAGTGAAGAATATGCGAGCGATCAATGCCGCACTGCCGCGTGCACCGCGAAATAGCTGATGCACAAGGAAGCAAAGTGGCCTTGGAGTTGAGAGATGGAGATAAACGGCGCTGACTAATGGCGGGAGTGGTTTACCCTCTGGGGTGCAGGGAGGTCAGAAAGAGTAAGGTAGTGAAAGGGAGGTACCTTAAAGTGGAAGGCTGGCTGGTGGTGGTGGTGGTGGTGAGGTGCGCAAGTTCCATTTGTTGACGTAGCAGCAGGAGGCAAGGTACTGCTACTAATGTTACTATGTCTATGTTGTTCCTCCACCACCACCACCATTTCTGCTCTGCTCTGCTCTGCCCTCTCTGGCACTTCACTTCACCTCCACACACCTCGCACTCCCTCCCACGTTGCTTTTACCCGCCTCCCCCCTGTTTTGACAAGGCTAAACACCGCGTCGGAAAACAATTGAACTGACTAGAGCCCTGGACTTCATCTAGTCTACTTGTTCCCTTGTCTCTCAACCCAGTACGTCTCTTATCAGCCCTGGGTTTCCCGCCTTTGGTACTTCACATCAGCTCCCTCCCTCCCAGCCATAAACACCAACTCAGCTTGCTGCGCAATCCATCCATCAACCAACCTCAAGCGCGCAACCTCAATTCTTCATCGTCACTTCCCACATCAAATTCGCGCCTCGTCGCGCTTTCCATCCTCATCTCCACATCGACGCTGGTGCCGCAAGCCAACAAGGCGCATCAACGCTGCAGCTTCCCCGGAGCCGCGCATCGATAAACCCCGGCCCGACGGCGACGCGTCCAGCCAACCGCCTCGTCTCGCCACAACTCGCTCAACCAATCAACGACCCAAACATCACCTCTTTTGTCGCACTGCGAAATAACATCACATAACACCGCCAACATGCTCCGCTCAATGCTCCTCGGCGACCCTCATGTCGAGCCCTCCGTCTCCGTCAGCTCCCTCCTCAACAAGACCGAAAAGATGTCTCCCACAGAAAACACAGAGACCTTGACCGTCAGGGAAGCCATCACTGTACAAGAGACGTCTACACGCGACAAGGACAGTGTTGAACGCGACTCCACCCCCCAGCGCAGTATCGCTGCAGCCTCCCCCCGCCCGCCGAAGCGCGTTCAAGCTATCGCAAAAAGAGAAAGAGCCTGAATCTGAACCTGAACCTGAACCTGAACCTGCTGTCGAAGCCGAGCCGCCGCGACCCAGCGACGACAAGGATAAGGAGAAGGAGAAGGATGCGGCAGAGCCTGCGACCGACGGTGCCGACGATGACGTAGTACCAGAAAAGGCGCAGCCCACCAAGGACGCGCGCGAGGCCGTCAATGGCGATGACTCCGTCGCCGCCGTCGCCGAGACCAGCACTCGCAGCACCAAGTCACGCGCCTCCAAGGAGAGAGCGGAACCTGCCAAGGAAGTCGACGATGCCGCCAAAGAGAAAGACGCTGCTCCCAAACCAGCTGCCACCAGCGAAGACGCCGTCTTCGAGATCGAGCGTCTCGCCACTCACCGTGTCAACAAGGAGACATCTACCGTCGACTTCTACGTCGAATGGGTAGGCACCGCCACAAGCTGGGAGCCGGAGCGTGAGCTGCAGTCCCAGGTTCCTGACCTCGTCTTTGAGTACTGGGACGCTCAGGGCGGCCGTGAGAAAGCCACCGGCCTCGAAGAGTTCCACGTTTTCCGCATCCTCGACTCGGCCGTCGATCCCCCATCGTACCGCGTTCAATGGGTCGGCTACCGCGACACGCCTGCCGATACCACCTGGGAACCGAGGTCGTTGCTTCGACGCGTCGCCCCCATCGCGCTTGGTCTGTACGATTCGACCAACAAGAAGCGCACCGCCAAGGGCCGCCCCGGCAGGCCCAGCAAGAAGGCCAAGACCGCTCGGAGCGCAGACCAATGAGGCATTTCCTTGCAGGGGTGATTTGTTTCCACGTTGGTAATTCTTTTCAACTTTCCGTACTGTTTGTAATGGGAGGCGTTACACAAAGCTTAAGGCGCAAACGCCATTGGCCAGGTTTCACCCTGGTAGCATCGGTCCTGGACCTCCGTCGTTGCGCTCACAAGCATCGCCTGTGTATGGAGGGTTTTTTAGACCTTGACGCGAGCTTTAGTGTCTGTAGGCTGCAGTCTGCGCGAGCTGCAACTTGGTAGCGGGAACGGGTTGGCATGTTCGTGAAGGATGAGTGACGAGGGACGTGACAGCACGTTACGTGCTGGATGATTTGTAAGGAGACGCGGCTTGCAGCAGGATGGTGCCCGGGTGTTGATCCTGCTGTAGGCTTACAATTCTGACGTATCTGCATCATGCCGCGCTGGCCTTGGGGCGATTGGCAGCCCATGTTTGTCACCAAGCAAAGTCGCGTAGCTAGCCTCAGCTGGAGATTTGACGGACATGCATGAGAACATAAAGGAGGCGTCAGGGAGCTTTGTACAATGTCCGCGGCGCTGGTGTTCAGGTGTTTTTTCAATTAACTGTATACAAATTTGCAATTTGCCCCGTGCTCTCACAAACCATCCCAGCCCGTCTGCAAAAGTTGCTTCACCGAAAAAGCACTATAGATCCAAGCCGCCGTTGTCAATCTGCTCCCGGTAACCCTTCATGGGTGTCTGGAAAACGATGCTATCTTAATCATAACAGCACCCGTTGGGCATGAGGGGCCGACGCTGAGCTTGGCTTGGTCGGAGCTGCGCCTGGTTGTCTCGAGGGTCGAGGTGAGATGACGAATCCGATGCGCGGCGAAACTCGCTACCTTGCATGCCGTTTCTGGCGACGGAGCTCTCTGGCTCAGGAGCCGAGGCGCGGCGGTAGAATTCTGGCCTGTCACTGCCACAGCTCGAGGTGGGAGATGCAGCCTCGCCGCCGAGCGGCATGAGGCGAGCCGCTGAAACAGTGGTGCGATGACGGCCGATCTCTGAGCGTCGCCTGTGGTCTTGGCTGTGAGGCCGAGGCGCGTGAGGCCGCGGGGCGGCATTGCGAGATCGACACTGCGCAAGCGGTGCGTTGATGGCCAGCTGGAACGCAATGGATTCCTTTGCTCGCAGCTGCTTTCCCATCACAGCCCGAGCGTGGACGGGCTTTGGTCTGATCAAGGGAGGTGGACGACGACCCTGGGTTGTGACGCCTTGTGACCCGCGCATGAAGTCCTGGCTGGAGGGAAAGTCGGCCACCTCAAAGAAGGCATGCCTGAGCTGGCTCTTGGTCCCTGAGGCTTTGTGGATCGGGGAGCGGCTCGCAAGTGGGCTTTTTGCCTTTGCAGGCTGCCGTGCTGGAGGCTCGGTCGGTTCTGCTATTTCTATGACCTCCACGTCGGGCTGAGGCTGTTGGCACTCCTTGGCTTTGCGAGAGTCCTTGGACCCTCGACGCTGGAACCTCGGCTCGGACGGGGCCGCGGAAGTGACAGCCTCCTTCTTCTTCTTCTGCGGCTCATGGTCATCTGTGTCACGATGGGCCGCCTTCGAGGCCAGCGGCGCCCCGTCGAACGGGTCGCACCAGGGCTGGAGGCAGATTGGCTTGGTGCTCTTGGTCGGAGCAAACGCCTGGGCGAGGGCGTGCATCTCGAGGGGGGCGAGCCTGAAGCCGGCCAGGAGCTGGCGGGAGCGCATGGCGTGCTTCTCGAACTGCTCGTCAAAGGCCACCTGCCACGGCGGCCGCTGCGGAGCCTCGGCCATGATGGCATCTGGGCCGGGCGTTTGTGGCTCGGGTTGGCAGTGGAGGATTGCGTGATGGTGGTTGGGGCCCTTCATGGTGAGCCAACTTGTGGATGGTTGTGGTGCTGGTGCTGGTTATGTGCAACTGTCCGCGGCGGGTGATGGGGTTTTCAGGAGACAGCAAACGCTGCTGCAACAACAGAGACTTCTGAAGAGGGAAGGGAGCTCCCGTGGGGAACGACCCAGACTCTGCTGTGCCATGATCCGGGCCTTTTCAACTTTACAAGAGGACGTCTTCTGATGGCTGCCAGACAAACACATGCTGCAGCCAGGTGTTTGCTTCCAAATTGCCATTGGGGACGTGGAGCTGAGCAAGACGACGCCACAATCTGACTGCCTGCATCGGCGACAAACAGCAATCTCTCCTCTTTTCTTCTCTCTCCCCTGGAAGGGGCCAACTGCGAGCAAAGCGGCGACGGGATCTGGCGATGGGGAGGTGGGAGGGATGGTGGGGAGGACCGGGTTCAGCGAATGGAACGGGGCGCTGGCGGCAGCATGCAGGTTTCCAACCACCGGAAGACAGACTGGCAAATGATTGGAGGTGAGCAGCGGGTGTTGGGCTCTGGAAACTTGGTAGATTCTTATCTGTTCAAAGCATTGCAAACACGGAAGCATTGAAAAAAGAAAAACCAGAGCACCCCCTCATTCTTCATCCTGGCTGTCCTCTCTTCTCTCTAGCAATGCAAGCAAGATCCAGGACTAGATTGGATCGGCAATCCCACTCCAGCCAAACATTGGTTTGCCTTTTCCCTGTACGTACAGTGTCCGAAGAAAGGTTGGCCATTTTGCATCGAAGGCACAGCCTTGGTCTTGCGGAGGCCAGCCAACCATTTCCATCTGGATAGGACTGTGTCGACAAGCAATCCAGCACAAAGAAAATGCCAAGATACCGCCAGTTCTTTCCTACTGAGCTGGACTTTATCCAAGCCTTCGCAGAGTCGCGTGCTCCAGGCCATGATCGGAGGTGTATGCATCCGGCGACAAGCTTTCGGAAGCTCGCTGTCGAAAGCCTCCCGACTTCTGTAACGACGTCGTCGTGTTGGGCCCGGGAATATCCGTCAATGGAATTCCTTCATTTGCTGATTTGACACGCTTCACGACTCCCTCGATCAAGTCTGACAAGTTGCAGGACTGCCCATGCGTGCTACACCATCCGACGTTGCGCCCAGTTGGGCTCTTGATTCTGCGGAGACGCTTCGCAAGTAGCGACACGCTCCACTCTGAGGGAGGGTCATGGAAGATGAAGCTGTTGTCACCATGTGACTTGTGCAATTCCATCAGTAAAGTGCCGAGGCGGATGGCGTTACACTCGTATGAACAAGTGTATTTCCCACCCAGCAAATTGTCCTTAATGCCCCGGATACCATCTACGATTTGTTGCTTAGCGGCCGCTCGTCGTCGAATAATCTCTGCTGTGGTGTGTGTGTCAGCTTGTCCATTGAAAGATACAGATTTGTTTTGGGTTGTGTACGCACCAAGAACATCCTCGTGAAGCAAACATTTCGCGGCATCCGCATCCCCAGGTAGGTTCCAAATAAGGCCTGCTGTCACAAGGCGAAATTGGTTCTTCAATTTGAAGACTATACAGATATCCATCCACAAAAGATGATCGTCAGAGTACTCATGGAACAGAGGAGGTTTTATTGCTCCAATCCAAATCTTTACAAAGACTTCGACTGCTTCGTGCATGATGTAGTAATTGACAATCCTGGAAATTCCAGCAAGTGTTTTCATGCTGACTTCCCAAGGGACTTTCTTGTTGCGACCATGGATCACGTTCATCATGATCAAGAAAGCTTCAACGTCCAAATCCTTGCCAGAAACGTGTTTGTAGCCATCATCTGCGGGCTGCGATTCCGCCCAACCTCCGTCGAACATTCTCTTGAAGACGATAGAAGCTAGAGCCAGATGCTTGGAAGATACCTTGAAAGCGATTGCCTGGACAGGATTCTGCGTTTGTATTGTTTGGTTGTCGGCGCTGTCGCTGGCTTCAGCTGCGTCCGGGGAGCTCGTCTCCACAGTCAGGTCGTAAATGACATCTCCATCAGGATCTATCACATGCATGCAAGCTTCTGGCTCCATTTCAACGAGACTTTCAGCTAGAGGAGTGGCCTGTCTTGTCTCAGAGTATGCGTTTCGCGAGCCCGCGGCTTGCGTGAGGTGGGATGCAGGTGGCAGGGATTTGTGCGCTCATACCGCTACGATTTTTCTTTTTGGTACAAGAAGGCCAGCGCTGCTCTTCAAGACTTGCCACTCATTGCCAGCTGTATCCTCCTTGGCTGGACATGTCACTTGCCTTACCTTGCCTTGGTCGGCGGCCGGCTCCATCTAAGCGCAGTGACAGTGGTCGTAACCACCCGCGGCTTTTGCAAGAAGATAGCTCTCCCAGCTTCTGTAAATTATATTGCGGTCTTCGCGAGTTCCGCTGCTATAGATTCATTCTGTATCAACAACTCAGTTGTAGATCACAACCCCTTCAGGGTGGATCGAATGGCTATCATAGCAGTGCTAAGCTGGAGGATAGGGAGGAGGCGTTGCGTCGAGCATAAAAGTTGAGATAATCTTCATCGTCCTCGGGCCGATTGTCCAATTACGTATTCCGATTTGACAAGCAAAATATATTTGGCGAATATGAACTGCTCAGCCCGTCACCTTAGAACGATCCTCGTTCGTGATATTGCAAGAAGCTAGGACCATCACTACTGGGCGCTTGAACAGCCGACATACACTTCTATGTTCTCGCAATCGCCTTTACAAGACTTTGGTGTCGTACAGCCTTCGCGATATGGGACTTCAATTTAGGCCATGTGGATGGTACCGGTATTTTGGGCGAACTGATGCAACGTCGACCCGTGTTAAGACTCACGTTATACTGTAGTAAAGCTATTGTGCTAACCTCTGGCGCACGGGTCCGCAGGAGATCCGGATGAGTATCATAGAACCCTTTTGTGCGATACTGAAACGGAACAAAGACGGCCTAATTGATTCTTTGTTAGTGGCGAGTGATGCAAATTGAAAACCGGATAACCTTGAGTCTTGACAAAGGAATGGATTTCAACGCTTCACTACGCCTTTCCCTTTCGACAGACAAAGGTCACTCTGGTGATGTTTTTAAATAGTGCATGTTCCCTATGCACCCGTTCCGTACACTTATTTCTTGCTTCCAGTAGACTCAGCCAGACGAGACAGACTGAAAATCAAATACCTCTTGTCCAGAGAGGAACCTAGCCCTATTCACTTCCGGGAAGTCGTACTGCCCACACGACTTACATACACAGAACTGGTGTTTTCGTCCCTCAAAATAACCTGTATTTGAACATGGCAAACGACAAGGCGACTCAGACACCTTCATGGGAGGATGCCAAAGGTAAGCCTGTGTGGAAGACAACTTTTAAAAATTCGTGGCTTCTCGTCCTATTACTTCCACGCTGCCGGGCCCAGAGCTAACCTTTTAATTAGAGGAAAGGCGTGTTGTTGCCGAGGACGAGAGTCACAGCATTCCGCAGATCGATCACCTGCTGTACTTGCGAACTGACCTGTCAGCACTACACGTCAAACTCACACTCGTCAACATGAGCATTAAGCCGGGTGCTGCGCTGGAGCACTACGGCCCCGAGATTCATAAATCTTTGGAGGCGGTTGAGAAGCTTCTACCAAAGCTGAACCAAGGCCTCCCCAAGTCCTACCGAGCTAGGGAGCAGTTGCTCGACGAGGCCTGTGAGTGTTTGGCTGTGGAAGATAGAATCGACGATATCCTGGAGAAATTCGCGGTAGCTGACCAGAAGGCGGAATAGCATCAGTGCTATGAGGACTGTTTCTTGGGTATGGATGTATGCAACCGAATGGTAGCATCTGAATGTTGTGCATCACAATTGTTTTCCTGTTTTCAGAATACGGTATATTGAACTGCCTTATCTTCCTTCTGGTTGTCGCGTGATGAAGTATAATCTGAGCTGGAGTTGTGTTGAGGAAACTGTGATCCCTCCAATCAAGGGGAAGCTGCGTTGTGAAAACTAGGAATTAGTGTTGCAGCACCGGTTTGTCGGCAGGCATTGCTCTCGGCCATGATATTCCGAGTCTACCGGTTTTGCATTGAGGCCTAATTCGATACAATGTTTCATCATTGGCTATCTGTTTTGAGACTTGGCCAGAGAGAATGCTTGATTATAAGTTATCGTCATGAAGTCTTTATCAACACAACCCAATGGTTCAACTCATGCCGCCGCCGCCTACCCTCGGCTCTCAAGCAATGGCCAAACACGTTTAGATCATTTGCCCTACAAATCAGAGCCGAGAGGTTGCAGCCACCTCGGCAAAACCCCTCTCTTTCGCGACGCAAGGTCCGTTCTCGCAATTGGCTTTCCCCGCTTGTCCCGCTAATGAGACGATCACAACCCCTATCCCCATAGTTTGGGCCGACGTGCATTATCAGATCTTCTTATCAGATTACCTTCTCCGATCTCGTTGCAGCGAGTCAAATCCTCCCTCTTGTTTTCCGCTACCTCATACTTCACAATGGGTGGTGACGATTCCACAGTCTTTACCAATGGCAGGTTCTACCAGTCGCGCCCTTCTGGGCCGACGTATGAGACTGCGGCCTTTGCCGACTGCATGATCATTCAGAATGGCGTTATACAGCATATTGGGTCACATGCAGATGTACAGGTTACAGAAGCCAAAGCAAATGGCGCCTTTTTCAGAGACCTTGAAGGGCAAATAGTCCTTCCCAGCTTTGTCGACGGCCACGTTCACCTATTGTTGCTGGGCCAGAGCCTCACCAAGGTCAGTCTCAACGCCTGCAAAAGCCTGGAAGACATCCGTAGAGAGATCAAGACATATGCGGCGTCCCATCCCGATGTGCCCCGCATTTTTTGTCGTGGCTGGATGCATTCAATGACGCCCGACGGTGTCGATGCCAGTTTGTTAGACGACTTGGACCCCAGGCCCATCTTTGTCGATTCCAAGGACCTACACTCGACATGGTGCAATAGCGCAGGCGTCAAGGAGGTCTGCCAGGTCATGGACATCACCAGCAAGACGCCAGACCCACCGGGTGGTTCGTTCCAACGCGACGCAGAAGGCAATCTCACCGGACTCTTTAGTGAAAGTGCTGTCTTTGAGACGATATGGCCTTTTGTGGCGCGCGTTGCATCCATGGAGGAGCGCAAAGAAGCCATTGGTGCCGCATTCGATGCTTTCAATGCGGTCGGTTATACGGGTCTGGTGGATATGGCCATGGATGAAACCATCTGGGAGCCTTTGGTTGAGCTGCGCAAGGACAGAGGCTCATTCGGGAACATGCGAGTGGCGGCCTACTGGCTCATGAAGCCTGGTGACTCGGTCGATAAAGTTTTGGCACAGGTTGACCGCGCAGCCGAATTGGCACGAAACTTCAACACAGAGACAAGTCAGGATTGCCGCCTGGTCGGCGTCAAAGTGATATGCGATGGCATCATCGACGCATGCACAGCATCTTTAACCGAGCCTTACTCGACAGGTGCTGACCCGGACGCGATATGGAAGGAAGATGTTCTCGACCAGCTCGTGGCCAAGGCACACAAAGCGGGACTCCAGGTCGCGCTTCACGCCATCGGTGACCGCACCGTCAAGATGGCTATCGATGTGCTTGAAAGAAATACAGATCGGTCGCGACGACCACGCATTGAGCACCTGGAGATGACATCGCCTGAAGATGCGAAACGGCTAGGAAAACTGGGCATAACTGCGTCGATTCAGCCAGTGCACGCGGATCCAGCTATCCTGCGAGCTTGGCCTCGGCTGATCGGTCCCGGCCGCTGCAAGCGGGCATTCGCATATCGCGAGTTTGCGGAAGGTGGCGCGCCACTGGCTCTCGGCTCCGACGCTCCCACGGCACCGCACGAGCCTCTACCGAATCTGTACGTGGCCACGACGCGGCGGTCATACCGTGAACCGGAGCTCGAGACAGCCGTGAATCCCGAGTTCGCACTCACCGTCTGCCAGGCTGTGGTCGGGGCAACTCATGGCTCAGCATACTCGTGCTTTGCGGACGGCTGGACCGGCAGTCTCAAGCCGGGGTTGAAGGCCGACTTTGTAGTATGCAATATGGACATGACACCGGAGAAACTGATTGGTGGCCAGGTTCGCGAGACGTGGTTTGAGGGAAAGAAGGTGTATGATGCCAAGAACAAATAGGTCTAGGATCGCGCGCGGCCAGATCTTGTAGACTAGCGTTGCAAGTAAATTTGGTTCATGACGAAGGGTACGGTGTGCTCCGTTCGATTGTTTGGTATATAAAGCTGTGTATTGTACAACGAGACAAGAGACGACAGTCTTGTTTCCCTCAAACCCTTGCAGCAACAAGACTCATGTAAATGCCCCAGAGCAGTCCGACAAAACTAAGGAAAACAATGCGGCGGTGCACCGGGATGAAGCTGAAGCTGATGATGGAGGCAATGGGCCAGATTTTGTAGCCTGCTACAATGATGGGAATTGTTTCCTGGGAGGGTCAGGGTGTGAGATTGCTGTCGGGAGAGCCGGGGTCTTGTGCCAGACATGTGGAGAACTCACGTTTGCTATGTTGTTCCAAATTTGAGTGGTGCCTTGGCCTTTCATGATGCCCATGAGGACCAGGAAGGCAACCGTGTTCATGATGGCTCCCATGGTGATGCAGTCAACGAACCACTTCGTAATGGTGTTGCGATAACTGAAGACGGGCTGGGCCGGTGTGGGCATGACCTCGCCGTCTCTGCTGGCCTCTTCCATGGCCTTGAGCTCAATGTCGCTGCGGACATTGGCCTGTCTGCCGGCAGGATACGCGGGGAACGTCTTCTCAAGATACTGCTGCCAGACGTAGTTGGGAGGAGCGGTCATGAAGCTGAGGGCCACGAAGCGCAACAGCTGGATGAGGTCCAAGGAAAAAGCACGCTGCGGTACCAAAGGGTTAACAACGTGGGCTGTGGGCCTGGACGATCAATCTTGGCCGTTCGCGGCTCACCTTTTCCTGGTATGCTTGGATGAATTGAGCCAAGAAGTTTGAGAGCGTGGAGAGGCCTGCGGCCTGCACCGTCGCGGACATCATCGGGGACGGCATCTTGGTGGATGGCTGCCAGCGATTGCCGGAGTGGAGGCTGTCGTGTGCACCTTTGGTCAGACGTGCCGCTTGAACAACCGTCGCCGTTCTCTCTCTCTCTCTATCTCTCTCTCTCTTTTGGCTTTTCGCTTGCTATAAATACCATTAGTGAGTCAAGCTATCAATGCGTCGTCATGTGCGCCGGATTGCAATGTTCCAATTGCCCGCGAGTCACTCAGCCCAAGCTCCCAGATCAGAGACTGGAGGGAACGGTACAGGTCACGTGGCCCAGGGGCGTCGCAGCAGTGTGGCTCCCTGTCGTATCCCAAGCTGGTGATGATCGACTGATGGAGTTGCGTGGCTGCACCGCCACGGATTTCGCGTGCTGGACGCCTTGATGCAAATACGATGCAAGGAACAGCACAGCCACAAGACCACGTTCGCATAATAGTCAAGCATTTCATTTCTCGGTTCCATGCAAACTCTCTACGACAAAGGCACACAGATCGATGGCGCAAATGGGTCCTTGTCAAGGCCCGATTTATCACATGCAAAAGCTGTCCGTGTATGCATGCTGCTCCAGCAGCCATCTACGTGAAGCACCTATTGGCAGCTACGTTTCAGAAACCGACGATATGTGTGGCTCTCGTTATACAATTGTTCCAACAAGCCTGTGTTCCCTTTCTTTTACAAGCAACTGGATCATACTTCCTCCATCATGTTCGCGAGAATAGCATGTAATTTGCGTCCGTGGCTGATACCATCAGTTAGGGGCATTAATCGTTCTTGATGACAGGCGCTGTGAAAGCGCCTGCTCCCGGTAGTCCTATGTTTCCTCCCTTTGTCATTATTCCATCCTTCGCAAGCAGCACAAATCACACTCGTCCGTCTTCTCTTGTCTGCCTCCTGAGCTGGGCAAATAATGGTCGCTTCCCGTCCTTCACGTAAGAACAGCATATGGGTGGTCGAAACAGTCATCCCAAAGCGTCTTTCCCGAGGTCCAGAACTTCTCGAGTGCGCCCTTGGCGACTAACGGGTACGATGCGCCCGTATCCCGCATTATTTGGAATAGGTGTTCGTTCACAAACGAACGTTCTTCGCTTGTCCCTGTGGCTGCCTCAAACCCGGCTACCACGAGAGGCCATACAACGCCCCTCTTCACCACGGGAGATTCCATTGCCTCCAACAAAAGTGCAAATAGGCGTGTGCGGTGATCGATTGATGAGTCTGTAGAGATTCTGCTGTCTGACAGTATTTCAGCCGTACTGGTCAAGGCTGCCGTGCAGTACAGCCATACAGCGGACTGGAAGATTCGAGCAATGAGGTACCACTCCTTCAGATGACTTTTCCCTTGGCTTTGCGCCCATATCTCCGGGATAAATTCATTTATGTGTCTCATGATGATTGCTGCTGCCTGCGTTTTGCTACTGAGTGGGAGAGGAGGCTCGGTAGCCAGCTGGTGTCGCATTCGGTTGATGTTGATAATGTTGATGAAGAGTGGAAGAGGACACGGGAGAGCAGGAAAGACGCCAGTATTATATAACTCTGGAATAACACCCATCAGCTCCTCATGGGATCCTATCATGATTTGATCCGTTGGAGGGCTCGTCGTGTTGGCGAGGGCGGAAACACTAAAGCATTTGTCAGACAACATGTATAGCCTTCCATACATGCCCGTCGAGCAACACCAAATCAGAAATGTCTTATAACTCACATCACAAAGGACAGCAGCGCAGGCTTGAGGTGCTCGGCCGACTCGGTCAATTTACCGAGTCCACCTCGCAGAGTGATGAGAGCCAGTAGGCCATCAGCGTGAGGCCTCCATAAAGGCGATACTGAGTGCGTCAACTATTCGAGGAAACGTTAGCTCATTTGTAAACATGATGTCCTTGATGCACCCACCTCTGCTGTCAGAAATGTTGATACAGACGTAATAGTCGCATCGCTACTCCGTGTAGACTCCTCGCTGATTTCTTCATTCAGGGCGCGGATGCCGAGTCCAGTGTGCCGATGGAGTTGCATCCACATGTCGGCCAAGGGTTCTTCCGCACATGGGGCCGGATTCGCATTCGATGCTGGAGCTGATGTACTTGAAGATGGGGAGTTCCGATTCGTCGTCTCGGAGCCATAGGAGGTGCCGCTGCTTCCTAGCAAACTTGGTGGTGATGACGGCGGAGAAGGAGAATCACTGGATGGGGACGACCTTGAAGATGAATTGGGTCGCCGGTTGATATTATGTTGTAAGATACGATGCCTCAAAGTCATGGATACCAGTGCATGACCTAGGGAGGGCGGGATACATTCGACGGACGAGACCGGCGCAACGAAAGGATTTGGAGCCAGCTGGCAGTTTATCAAGCTGGGATAAATATACGCGTTGTCTGTTCATGAGTTAGGAGAAGCCTCTCGGAATTCGTGACAGTGACTAAGGGTATCTCACAATATCGGGCAGCTTCGGCAAGGTCAGCTGTGTCCGCAATTTGTGGATGATTACCAGGCAGCGACTCCGGTACAATGCCAGTGAAAGCCTCATGGCTTGAATTGGTAGCAGAGTGGTTTGAGGAAGAGTCGGTGCCTACGATGGGTGGTAGTTCGGTCGAAGCCGCAGGAAGTGAGCAAGAAGCTAGCAACGAGTCAGGTCCAGCTTTGCGAGCAGCGGACTTCTTGCCTTTCCCAAGCTTGATTCCTACATCCTCGCCGGTGCTGTCGCCGGTTTGTCCCCGCTGGCCCTGCTTGGGATTCTGCCGCCGGGCTCGAGAAGTGACCCGTCCAGGAGCAAGCCACGTCAAGGGCTTTCTGTCATTGTAGCCTGGGCACACGATACCCGCCGCTCGACATTTATTACACACAGGTCGGGCCGCGTCACAGACCCATCGCCGTCGCAGGCATTCCCAACACTGGCGAGGGGCATCACCTCCTGCAGCTGCAGAAGCCGGAGGCATGTTTAAGCGGTGAGTATTGTCCTTCTCCAATTGCGTTCCAGAGGATATTGGCGTGCTCGAGTATTAGATTTGGTTTTAGCTTGAGCAGCTAGCCTAAAATGCTTTGTTTGACAGACTCGCTTAATGAACCGGGCAGGATGCTCATCAAATTGCTCCAGAGAGGCACTCGATATTGCGGCCAGTTGGACCTTGGACGTTCGCAACCTCCTACCCAGAAATACGTGTTAGGTGAATTCGAATGATTCGAGAAAGGGAAGGAATGCGACTCTTACTCGCTTCTGTCAATTTCGTCTGCTTCTACCATAGACATGCAAAAATACGTCGTATGTTGGCAAGCTATGCAGCGGGTATGACTATGATATTCAATGAGCCTACAGCGTCGGAGGAAAGAAAGGGCTAACCGCAACGTACAGACTACTGGCTCGTCTGTTTCTTTACTTTGAGATGGTAAGACAAGGTGCTCCTGTATTCGAGCCACCCTCCTTTTCCCAGTTTTTTGTCAACAAGCTCACTTTCTACTCCTGGAAGCAGCCATGTATGGTATCATCCACAGATCCCTTCTCGTCTCCGGTAGCGGTTGCAGAGGTACGTTGCCGCCAATCCTGTGTTAGTCTCAAAGTGTATTTGCGTTTATAAACCGATTTCTGTCGGACGAGATGCTGGAGCCCAGAGGAACGCCAGTCGAGACTGTTATTACAGGATTGCCAGGTGCTCTCTTTAGGCGGTTGCCAGGCTATGTGGGACGGGCGACTGCTTTATACCACTCCAGGTACAGTTTCAAAGGGCTGGATTCACAAAATGGTGGGGTGCGGCAGGATCCGGCTGTTGTGGTTTTTTTTGCGGCGGCTGAGGCAGGGATCGATCTTCCGAGGCGTCCAATGGAATAGGAGCCGGTCGTAGGGAGGCATTGACTTCGCAGGGGAGAAACACATGCACTCCCCTGAGAGGCAAGGCTTTGCCCCCAAATAGGAGTCCGAACCACGGAGGAGAACTTGCGTGCGTGTAGATAGGGAATTGGCCAAGGGTACAGTCCATGATTTCTCGACCTGGCCTTATCTCTGCTCAAGCCCGGTCGTTCTAATATTTGGAATGCTATTTTATACTATACTGATCATTTCCCGACACGGGTTCTGCCGTTAGGAGAAGCTACACTATCCTACTCAGCTCGCAGTTGCGTCGAGCACAGGCCGAATGTTTCAGTCCGCCGCCTCTCAAGGTGCCCTTCGGCACATTGTGTCATTAAATAGGGGACGCGTTGTAGTACCGGCAAATTAGGATTTCTTCAGTCTATGGCTACGGCCAGGAGAGGCTAGTGATGCGTCTTCCCCTGCGGCTTACTAGATGCTGTCAAGCTAGCCCGACTGATAGCGATACAATACGCCCATAATCAAGGTATGAGAGCGTGATGATCTCGACAATATTCAAAACTTTATTGAAAACAGTTCTCTTCCGCCTGCCGGACTTCAAAGCATACTTTACAAGTCAGCTGTCGTACTCTCATTCTCTCGTGGGACAACAGAATTGGAACACTGGCCAAGTAGAAGGGGAATATCACACAGCCACCCAAATCACGTAAGCCACGGCAGTTGCATGACGTCTAGTCGTAGTAATATTCAGGGAGAATGGACCAGGGTATAAGCACCTACCATCTTGCAGATGATCATCCCTCCGCACTCTTCAGCCGGTTCGAGCATCCAGATCCTAACGGCATTTTACGCACTTTGGTCCGCCCCTCACTAAACTTCTCGCTCTCGGTATCTGCTCAACTAAATGACAGGATTTACGGGTTAAAGACTACCGGAATTTATATTAGGATGCCTTTCGTCCTGGATTTGTGCATGAATGCTGCGGAGCTTGCGTGATTATAAGTTTGGGTGCAAGCATCTATGGTCAGGGAGTCGAACATTTTCACCATTTGTTATTCCCAGTAATCTGTTGTCGGCGGACAACACGCCTCAATGCCTTCACTCAGGAAACTATATCCACATACCTATATCGAGGTTAAATGGCTTGTATAAATTCGCTTTGCAGGGTCGCAGAAATTGAGTTTCTCAACGGCACGACAATACCGAGGACTAAAACAAGGGTAAATCCTACTCAGCAGTAACTCCATATGGCATATAGTGCAACTAATATGTCGGTATCGGTTTCGTCAGTCCGTTGTGTTAGGGGCTTAAAGTCAGTAACTTCCCGGCTTTACGAATGTTTGGCATGCGCGCTGGATCGTTTAAGAATTCATATGCTCGCGGGCCAATGAGATATCATCTTCGCACCTTTTCAAGAATAAGAACAATCTTTGGGGAATCGTTTGTTGGTCACTGCAGTCACGCAAGTTGCGGCTGTTAGTAGTCATCCTTCCCGTCGAACCATGATACGACTAAGTCACTCCTGAAGATCAATAATGCAGGCTTGGTGATCCATTGAAGAACATTTGATATTTCTAGAGATGTCTAATTCCTCCACGACATGAGCCAAGTCCCAACTCTCCATCATTTGCAACTCTAGACCGGAACTTTTGTGCTGCATCCATTCGTTGCCATGATGGGGGCATGAAACGAAAAGAACTATCTATTTTGCGACAGACTAGTGTTAGAAATCCTTCGTCATACGTTGTGTGCACCCGAGGATGAGTTCAAAGGTATCTCGTCGCTATGAACACGAGCAAAACCATTGTTCTCCCAGAACGGTCTCTTCTTCCTAGCATTCTTGTCCCAGTTTCTAAAGGGGTCGAGAACAGTGGCTAGGAAGGGCCGATCATCTTTCTAGCCGGGTCCAACGATCTCAGTAACACCGTCTTGAGCAAGGTAAATGTGGTAATCCTCGGGTAGATACAGGCGGGGGTGGCGGGCGTTCCAGAGCAAGGAATTGGTGAGCATCATGGTGGCTTCAAGCACGTAGAAGTACCATTCATGACGCAGGGTGAGGTGCAGCGTATCAAATTTAGCTAGTGACTTCCGCTCTGAACCACCAAAATGCTCGATGATCCGATAAATACATCTAATCATGAGGAGTAGCGACGACGTGTACATGGTAGTGAGAGGTTGGCGAGTGTGGCGCGTCAGCAAGCCGCCCTTGGCACAGCGCCGGTGAAACGTAATGGCAAACCCTCAGAAACAAAATTACTCCTACTTGGATGAGCAGAGAGGCCTTGAGCAGTATGTGTCCGACTTTGTTGAGTTTGCCGCTGATTGCAGGGTTGGTATGGCAATCCACGCAATGCCGACACCATTAAAGATCTCAACTAGGCTGGCCACGGAACCAAAAGTCGTAAGCATACGGCCGGGATGCATGGGCGAGTGGTAAGGGACAAAATAGAGTATCCGGCCCAGAGCGTGAAAGTTTGCTAGCTCAAGGATTGGAGGCGCCATGTAAATGGCGCATATGCTGATGATGAAGATGGTGACATTGGACTGCACCCGGACATCGTAATTGGAGGCTCCGTACTCGCGAAGAGCGAACCCGAAAGAAATGATGAAAGCAGCAACTACATGCATCCCCGTGAGCTTCCATGATTTGAGATGCCTTGATTTCCCGTCAGTCTTGTAGATGAGTTTGTTTGCTCCTGTGCCAAGCTGCACTTACACGCATTGCCAGAAGTGCCACACCGAGCTGATGAGAAAGAATACGGCAAAAATTACTGGCGCTACCTTATTCGGAGCGTAAACATAAACACTATGGCCCACTGATGTTCAGATCTCAGATTCGGCCTTCCTTGATATAACAGCTTGATATCTTACCAGCATTGTCCGGTGCCATTGCGAAGTTGCCTCGCAATTATATGGTAGGCAGTAGAGTTCGCGACTAGAGAGTCTGTCGATCTTGGTAACGACACAAGTATGGATTTTCAAAGCAGCTGATGCGAAGCGAATGCCTTGGTCCACTGCTTGGCGTAGTTCGATGTATCGCCGAGAGGGAAAATAGGTTGGGAAGATTAAGATGAAACAAGGTTCGAACACTAAAAGCAAAACGAAGGCGAGTATTTTCTTGATCAAATAGTGAAAGAGGGAATAAATAGGTGACACAAAGAAATTAGCACAAATCGAAAAGGATTGCTGAAGCATGGAAGGGCTCAGAAGGGCGTCTGTCTTTATAGCATTTTGTGATACGTAAATGCACAGAGCACGGACCCTTCAAAAGCAGCACTTCGCAACTTTGACACGACACTTAGAGTGGCAGAGGTTGCCAGGGTGCACAATGATCAGGAGATAGATGGGAATGCCTCTACAGCTGGGGTTGATGCGGCTTGTCAGCCGACACAGTGGGCTATGAATGCCCGCCCAAAGTACGCATATGATAAGACAAAGTGACGAACCTATGCCATATAGAGCCTACGACTGTACAATATCCAAACAAGAACAAAGTAAGCAAATGCAATGCTTTGTCCACGACTTCCTTCTTGGTTAATGCTATGTGAACGGTCCGCCGCCCACTTGAGTAGCTGCAAGGGCTCTTCACAGGTTGACGAACCAAATCCGTGTATTGTGCGCACATACCGGTGGATCAAAGCGCACGCAAGTCACATCTAGGGCCCAAAACTGGGTTATTGCCGTAAATCCGCAAGGATCCATTGTAGGCCACGCACATCTGGCTGGGCAGACAAGCTTTTCCCTCCGGTCGTCTGATAGAGACCCCAACCTTCTAGAATTGCCGCATCATATTGCCATAATAGAATCAATGACTCAGATCGCTCTCGTCATAGGCATTGCGATTTTGGCACTCCCGATTTGTGTATCGGAGGCCTCAATTGACAGTTGAGCCTTGGATGGGGCACTTTGATTCAGTGGATTCTGCTGTTTCTAGAACAATCCTGAACAAGGCGATGGCAGCATCATGCCTGAGTTGAAGAACACCATACTGGCACCTTGCAAGGATAGGATAGGAAAGCCTTGCATGTCAGCCAGAGGGCATTGAGCCCTTGCAATTTCGTGTACTATATCGTGAACCGGTCAGAATCCTGGGCGCCATTTGCGGCGGCACACTCTCGTTCTTTTCATGATGATTGATCTCCCTTCTTGGTTACTGCATTCCTATGCACGCCGAATGGTCTGGTCATCCATTCTATTTATGGAAGTCAATATCACGATCAGTGTCCTAGAAAAGTCACTCTTTGCGGAAAACGAGGATTTTTCAACTCGATGATCATACCGGTTCTCGCATTGTTCCCATCGAAGCGCTTTCTAAAGTGTTTCGCTCATTCGATGTTTAGTCGGCCATCTCGCATTTTCAAGGAGCAAATAGTAATTAACTGTTCACTTTGATGAAGGGAAAGGTATCTAGTCGGGATCCTTGATCTATTGCCTATTATACCCTGAACCAACGTGTCATGTATAAATAACCTTCAGTTTTAACATGCGGTTGATCGCAATACTTGTGGCCGGGTATGACATTATTTTATCATGTACGTCATATTTCAGAACCTCCAGGCGAACAAGTCCCTTCTTCGTTGGCCACACAGCGATTGAACCGCCTTCTGCTCGCATCTGCGTTCTGTCCTTCATTTTTTTCTTCAATAGCTCCACTGAGAAAAGAAATGCCATCAACGGTTTCTGCAGTAACGACTGCCTCCCTGAATAGTCGTTTGGAATGTTCCAACGGAATGTCCGTATTGTCTTCAGCGGGTCAGAATGTTATATCAAAGGTTCCGGCAGACAAAATGAATTGCCTTAACCGTTGCATGTTGTCCCACTTGCTACTGAGACAGCTAGTGAAGTAATCAAAGAGCAGCGGAATTTTGGCAATAGGTGAACGGACAGGGATGACACCGCCTATTCTGTAAGTGGCTGTTAATTGAGCCATATCTGAGAATGTGGCGGTAACAACTAATCCGGCAAACTGCATTTCTGTGTGCTTTTCTGCGTATTCCTTCACAAGTGCTATGGCGACGGCTGACCCCAAACTTTGGCCATGTATGGCAAGGCGTTCTGGCGCAATACCCGCACTATTAAGAGCCTAGTCGGCCACAGCCAACGCATCGTTGATAACTCCAAGCTCCGAAGGATATCCACTCGACTTGCCATAACCACCGTAGTCAAAGGTGAGAATGTGGGTGTTTGTAGGTTCTGCGGCATACAGAGAATGGTAGCTGTCCGGCCACCAGCCACTCGCCATTGTCCCGCTGGTCCCATGAAAGTACAAAACCAAGCGAGCATTTTTGTTCGTTCTGAGGAGTTGGAAATTTAGTGTGGATTCAAAGTCATCAATCGGCCCCCCCCACAAATTCCTGCGCCGATAATGCATCCTGGTTGTCGATATATGCTCCCAAAGGAAGCACATGCCATGAGCGTAGTTTTTCTCCATCGCTCGTAGGGATTTAGGAGGGTTGCCCTGGTGCTGTACAAACCCAAACTGCTCCGGCACATTGAGATCGTTGAACCATGTCAGGATTACTTTGTGCAAGTAAGTGACATGAGTTTGCAATGACGGCATGGTAATTAGAGATGCAAGAAAGCCGAAATACAGCACGGCACAAGCGCCGATGGCGACGCCAAGCCCAACAACAATGGAGCGTAGAGCGAATGACAACATTTTATTGAAAGAGAAACCAATTACATCGCCTGCGTTGAGGGATAATTCTTGAAACATACCTTAAGCATATGGGCTCGGGGGGTATCATTAACAAGCGCCGTTTGCAAACTAGTGACAGGAAGAACTGAGTTGGTTTTCGATGGATCACTCAAGCATCTACTTTATGACGACCGGGCCTGAACCTAAGTACAGGGTAGGTAGTTTGTATTTATTGTTTTAATATAAGGAACGGGGTTCCTTAAGTAAAGTAATAGAATGTATCACTAGTCTATAAGACTTTATCTCTAGAAGCTGGGTTAAAGGATATCTTAGGGACTATATATTATTAATAGCTAGTAGGTTCTAGTCTAGGTATAATATGCAGAACCTTCCATCTATATACCAATATATATTCACCCTTAGAGCATCGTCAAAAGTGATCCATGGATCACAATACATCGCTTCTAGAAGCGTTGTATATAGTGATCCTTTTTATTGGCTATCTTATTCTATATAGTTGTCCTTCTGTTCTGGCACTAGTTTATACTGGCCCTTTAGGTAGTCTGGTATATAGGGTATACTGGTCTACCCTATGGTCTGGTACGTACTAGGGTTCCGCCTATAGTCTGTACTAGTAGCGCTTTAGACTAGTCTATCCTTAGGCCAGTATATTTAAGGCTGGTATAGTATTCACGTGATGTCATGTGACATCTTACGGCTTAGTCATGACCTTGGGTCAGGTCGTGATATACTTCCCCATTTTGATACCAAGATCGGCACTAGCAAGGATCTAATGACGGACTAGGCGAAGTCCGAGCCTACCTTAGTTTCTAGGATTTACCAACCGTATGTTTTAGGGCGAATGGAACGAACTACTGCCCAATATAACCGCCGAGGCTCTAAGGGCCCCGTGTTTATTGATTCTAGTCACACAGCTTTGCATTTATGTACATGCATATTGAGACAAAGCCTTGTTGGCAGCGCTAAAAGGCCCCATGTCTTTGCTATAGACATCTATACATTAGTTCTGAAACTGCAGAAGGCCATCTGTAGAGCGTAAGTAGATTCCGTCCGTATCCTAAAATAGCTAACTCTCTCCTCTTAACTAGTATAATAAAGAGCTAATACGGTTCTATTATAAAATAAGATACTATTACCTCTAAATGAAGTCTTAATATTCTATTTCTAAGGCCTATATAAGAAATTTAATTAACTATATAGTTTGCACTTTATATTAGGAGCTCTATAGTTAAATAGCCTTACTTATTATTTATAAGTACTTTATACTCTAGAAAATTCCCCTATAAAATAATAATATTATATAAAAAGTAATAAATAAATATATACCCTTAGGAGAGACCTATATAATAGAGCTTATAGATTAAATTACTAATAGATTTATTATATAATCTTCTTAATAATTATTATTATAATATCTCGGCCTAGACTAAAATATAGAGTAAGTAGTTTT